>JAVIWC010000517.1:0-19136 GCA_031894815.1 Creontiades dilutus | reverse complement strand
GGCGGTTCTTATCGTTTCGTTCGTCAGTGTTTTATCCGATGACAGCTCAGTCTAATTTTTGTTGTTTGCTCATTGGTTTCATTTAGGTTTTCTGCTTCCACGTTTTCGATATTATTAACGAGTATTAAGGCCAGTTTACACTAAACAAGCAGTGTTTGCAAATATTGTTCCCGAACAATCGTGAGCGAGATGCTTGGGTAGTGAACTGTCACCTGAGCCTAGCAAAGTTCGCGATTGATATTCCTTAATGTTCTGACACGTTCGAGCGCGTACCACCGCTTATCGGTATACCTAGTGGAACTGTTTACTCTGTGCGGCTTACTGATGAATCGTCATAGGAATTCGTGTTTCTTGGGCATCCATTGTAAACGATATACCGGCGAGAGAACGAACAGCCAGTTGTTCATACTGAGTTATTCAGAAGTTCTCTAAATAGATGTGCGTTGAGAAGTTTATTAGTTTGTGTTTAATGCATTTTTGGTGTCATGCAGTCTTAACTGCAGTGGGACAACAAGAAATAGACAAGTTGAGTATTTTGTTAATAAAAGTATCTCTTCCGTACACTATTTTTGTCTAACCCCTGAGATTCAAGGAGGGAGCCACCATTGCTCGTAGTAGATATTTTATAATTTGAAATTACACAATTTTATAATACAAAACTAAATAATCTTTGAACTATTTTTCCCTGATAATTTCATCGAAATCGGTCAAGAACTCCCGGTGTTATGCTTGTGGCAAGGATTTCACGTTTGTGCATGCGCAGAGGCTGCTATTGATCCGGGGATCATGAAACTCATAGGGGACCATCTATACCCTAACCCGCACAATCCCTGAAAATTTCATCGAAGTTGCTCAAGAACTCCCGAAGTTATGCCCGTAACAAAGATTTCACGTTTGCGCATGCGCAGAGGCTACCATTGATCCGGGGGTCATGAAACCTATAGGGGACCCCTAACCCGCACAATCCCTGAAAATTTCATTGAAATTGGTCGAGAACTCCCGCAGTTATGCGCGTAACAAAGATTTCACGTTTGCGCATGCGCAGAGGCTACTATTGATCCGGGGGTCATGAAACCTATAAGGGGACCCCTAACCCGCACAATCCCTGAAAATTTCATTGAAATTGGTCAAGAACTCCCGGAGTTATGCGCGTAACAAAGATTTCACGTTTGCGCATGCGCAGAGGCTACCATTGATCCGGGGGTCATGAAACCTATAGGGGACCCCTAACCCGCACAATCCCTGAAAATTTCATTGAAATTGGTCAAGAACTCCCGGAGTTATGCGCGTAACAAGGATTTCACGTTTGCGCATGCGCAGAGACTACTATTGATCCGGGGGTCGTGAAACCTATAGGGGACCATCTACACCCCAACCCGCACAATCCCTGAAAATTTCATTGAAATTGGTCAAGAACTCTCGGAGTTATGCGCGTAACAAGGATTTCACGTTTGCGCATGCGCAGAGGCTACTATTAATCCGGAGATCATGAAACTCATAGGGGACCATCTACACATCAAACCAAACAATCCCTGAAAATTTCATCGAAATTGGTCAAGAACTACCGGAGTTATGCGCGTAACAAGGATTTCACGTTTGCGCCTGCGCAGAGGCTACTATTGATCCGGGGGTCATGAAACCTATAGGGGACCATCTACACCCCAACCCGCACAATCCCTGAAAATTTCATCAAAATCGGACAATAACTTCGTGTAGTTATGCCCGTCTTCCGCTACTTTAGTAGACTCGGAAGCAAAATTCCATTTTAGTTGAGTATGCAAAGAAATGAAAATGCGCCGCGAGGTTTGATGAATATTTAGAACAGCAATGGGTTTAAATTAAATTCATAATGTGCAGTTCGGTGTGGAGCGTTATTCGGCTTTTGGATGGAAATGGACCTGGTTGACGAGAATATCCGGGCCGCGGATACATTTTGGCTCCAAACTTCGTACAGCGCGTCCTCAAGCTTGGGAGCGAGGATATATTTATATGCAAAATACGTTGGAGTGAAACGTAGCAATACGTTTTGAGACCGACTGCTTCACTGTGTTTTCCGTTTTATCATTTTCGAAAGCGAGTTGAGTGAAGAACGCGGTTGAAGAGGGGGGGGGGGGAGGGACGCTAAAATATTTCCATACCTTCATGTTGAGGATAGGGAAATGTTTTCCCGTAGTATTAGCCGCTGAATTTTCCTTTCGCGACGTCACGCTCGCCCATATGACGCCACTTACCGCACCCGCCGTAATATTCCATCCCAACTTTTCATTTTCCCCGTCAGCAAGAATTATTTTAATCACTTCAATTCAGGCCGCGAAACCCACTTGAAGTTTTCCTGGAACCACCCATCTCTTTCTGAGATTCCCTCTTTGCCTGCTCACAATTACGAAGCTGTTTGTGGTATTTTTTTCTTGCCACTCTTTAATTCCATTTTTCGTTCAGTCGCATCACACTGCATCGCTCTTTTGTTCTTTTCCCCCAACCGTCTATTTTTTGTGTATCCTTAGAGAAGTTATTTTTTTTTGTATCCTTAGAGAAATCAAAAGAAATTAAAAAGCTCCCCACGTTGCGCAAAGACTTGCATTTTTCTTCTTTTTTCATCAAACAAGCTTATTTAAATCCATCCATTTGTTCCCTCCAGTGGAAGAGGGAGAAAAAATTAGTTTAGCGGAATTCTTTTACGTTTCTTTCCTGTTTTCGTTGTCTTTTGTGAAACAGTTTGCTGGATATACTCATTCAAGTTCAGGACCATTTTAATATTCTCTTTGAAAAATGCGTTTTGAAGGAAACAATCAGAAACGCAAGTTTCAAACAAAGTGAGAAAAGAGAATACCTATTCAGTTGGCTTAATTGTTTTTGTTCGTCCGGTGCCGTCGTTCTGCAAAAACGTTGATATTTTCTTCAGAAAATTTGAAAATTGTAGGTACATCCTAAGGTGATTCAGTAACTAAATAAAAGATGTTGAGATAACAAGAATATTTTTCTTCTATTTTTCCCTCTTCAAGAGCTAATTTTAAGAAATTATTGCCGCACTTTGTAGTTTGGCATTCTGACAATTCAAGATTGAAGGATGTTGTTCCACGATTCGCATTTGAATTACTTAATCAAATAATAAAGGTATGAGCGAACAGAAAAAAATTGTTGAACCCTCCATCAGAATTGTTTTGTTTTTTCGCAAATATGTAACACATGTTAAGGGAAACTAAACTTTAAAAGGAACTCTTGAAAAGGAAATTTCATTGCAACAATTTCAGCTGATTCGATAGTAACAATTCGAGTACTATTCGAAATTCACGATATTAAATATGTCCAAATTTTGGACATTTCACATTCACCTTCGTGTTGACTTCCATTTTTTCTGTCAAAGTTTGCAGTTACGAATAGTAAACAGATGTCCGTAAAGCAGTCCCGCTGGGATCATTTCATGCATTGAGGATATGTGTAATATACATAGGCATAGTCAATAACAAAAATCAAAACCAAAGTTAAAAAAAAGAACAATTTACCCCACTCAAATTCAAATTAATTACTTAACAAAAGAAAGCAACATGGAGAATTTAAAAAAAAAAAAAAAATTACTCGGAATATGGTCCGTGAAACCTGTGTGCTAAAGATCAGGTACCCTTTATTCTCAAACTGCCTCTCGTTTGCTGTGAAATTTTCAGAGCGAATATGTCATTTTGTTGGTCCGTGCACGACGGATCGTTTATGCATACATAACATAAAACGGAGATAAAAAACCACGATCTAAGGAAAAATAGGCCACGGGAAGGAGGTGAAAGTAACTTAAAATATCCACCATGCTCTGAGTCTGTTGCCAGCCCCTTTGTACCACCCTCTCAATTCAAAATATGCTCACCCATTCTCCGCTTAAAAAAAAAACCCTACGATTGGAGAAAGAACTGATCATCGTACAGCCGCATGAGTGGTCTCATTCGATTCTGGTTACTAATTTCTGTTTGTAATTGTTATTGCCCCAAGAAGGTTAGTTGGGTTAAGTCCGAGTAAAAGAGTTTTATTTCGTTGGTACAACTCACTTTATAATGGTATCAAGTATCGTTCGTTAAAAAAAACTCAACTCCACATATTAGTTAATTATCTTTAATAGTGAATTTACCAGCGGTAAAGAGGGATTCAATTTCATTACCCAGTCAAAATGTTTTTTTTTTTTTTTTTTTTTTTTTCAACCAAAATTAAGGGCTGTACGTGTAAAATATCTAGGTATAAAAATAGTTAGGAGGCAAGTTAGATATGATATGTTGACATGAATGTTGATACTATCTAAGTCTCTCGTCTGCTTGAAACATCGAAAGCGGGGTGGAATGATTCCTTTTTTGGAAAATGAGATTTTATTTATTTATTTACAAACGGCACATAGTGCCAATATAACAGTTTAAATTAAAGTGATCTGTTGCCATTGACAAAATAATATTTAAAAAAAATAACCCCGGCTACCCCATGACGGTCCTGCGAGTACAGTAGGGTCTTGAGTCGGCGTTGAGAGTCATTGAAGAAGTCAACCCAGTAGTTGTGAGGAAAGCATTCGCCTCCCGAGGCAAACGGGAAACATTTTTTAAACCCTCCTCATCAATTATTATGGTGTGTAGAACCCAAAAATCAAAGTCAAGTATTGCTATATATAGGGTGGCCGAAATTTATAGGACCATCGAGTTTTGTCCGTAATAACGTAAAAATAAACAAACAAAAAACATGTGGACATACTGATTGAAACGATGGTCTGAAACCCAAAATCCAAATGGAATCTTTGATAAGCACGAAGAGTGAGCAAGAGGGGAACAAATGATTCCGCTTCCTTCAGGTGGACTTGGGAAGAAAGGTGATCAGCCCAGAGTGGGCAGGGGCAATGGTTATACCTGACCCGCAAGACCGTTAGGTCTTGAAGGAGGGGTAGGTCTGGCCCCTTGTTTCTGGGTCCAATGACGTGCAAGCTTCCCTAATTCTTCCCTTCAGCGTCTCGTTACTAATCGTAAGAATTGTTCAATTTCACTTGAACCTGCATTACCTAAATCGTTGAATCGGTACACGTGGTATACTTTAATGGCCTCCCCGATCTCCTGATCTAACGTCGCTGAATTTTTTCCTTTGGGGAACATTGGAAGATCGCGTGTACTCTTCATTCAGGATAACGAGATGCTGGAGGGAAGAATTAGGGAAGCTTGTGGTCACCGGATCCAGAAACAATGAGGATGGCTACCAACGATTCCTAGACCATAAAAGCAGCCATGTGCGTAGCTATCTTCGGTTCACAATTAGACAATCTTTGTGAACATTTTATTTTGCATTTTTATTTCAAAGGTAATCTACAAAATACTACTAACATGATTTTTTTCTCTCAAAACCGTTTCAAAAAAGGAAATTAATAGCACCACGTAAATTAGCGTCCAAAAACAATAAAATTGTATGTGCCACACGTGAGCTCTGCAATGGACAACCTTTTCGAGCATTTTCAGAGTTGAGTAGACTGGTTTGCACGAGGTAAAACGAATAGATTAAGGTGTCATATGTTCATGAAACTTTGCGTAGAATCCAAATCTGCAATAAAAACGGGTGTCCCAGGAGAAAATGTCACTCGCGAAATTGTGATATTGAATTCCCCGTGGAAAATTAGTTTTTTCTTCTAGGTTCCGGAATTACGGAGATGAATTGCTTGGCCACCCTGTTTATGTATAAATTCTGGTCATCAATATCTGTCAGTCCTGAAGGGTGAATTCAAAGTGCTAAAATATTTAAAAATAGGAATACTGAAAACTGTCAAAATGTCTGTCAAATTGTCGTTATTGAAAGGCAGTCCTTTAATGAATCGAATGAGTCACTTTGACCGTTTTACGTTTATTCCATAAGGGCAATAACTTGTAGAGTCAGACAAAAAACCGCCAACACGAATATGAATGTGTCTAAGCATAGTAAAAGCTCTCTTGTATTTGATGACTAACAGATGAGTTGGCATAGCTATAGTGAAATTTTGTTTTCAAGAGTTATTTTTGAAGTCGACTCCTTCGCAATTTTGCTTTGAATTGTTGAGCAGGTGAAGTGTAGATGGGTATTACTGAAACATTTTTTTATTTTTATCTCGTTAAATATAAGATGTTTGTCTTTGGGTCCCATAGCGCAAAATTACAAGCTATGGATACATGAGGCAACGAGTGTTCGTAATGTATTACAGGCCTTTTCAAAAATACATAAATCAGTGATTTAAATTGATGGGCTATCTTTTACAGAAGCAGGTTATTTACAATTAGTCATCATTCGTAAAATAGGCTGGAAATTAATACAACATGAACCTTTATTGTGTATAAATGCACCTGTTTATAAAGATGATAATTATGAATCCAGTCACAAGGTTCGGTGCGTTCATATGGTATTGTTATACAAACAACAATGAGCTACCGATGTCACATTTTACCTCATAATACGATACATTATGATGTTAACCTACCGGACAATCATCCCATAACTGTTCTGTAATTAGTTCTATTTTTCCGGGAATCATCACAGTAATGATGAGGAACATATTCCATTGGTGCGCTGTAAATTCTGATGGAATGTGAGCTAACATCTGTAGAAAACTGTCATCAGATGATGTTCGTATTACAAGCAGATTTAGTTCGTAAAAAATAACGCCGCAGAGATTTTTTAGTTTTAAAGTAGGTAGCTCTTCCGTGCAGATAAGCTGAATGTATACCAAACCTGTTGATACAGTTATAATGACCAAATGAAACAGCATAAAGTCGAATTAACAAAAGTTCAGTCTTATACATGGACCATGTATCTTCCAGGGCTCTGAAATCGTGAAAGAGCTTCTTCACTTCAACCTTCGTATGAACTTATTCACCTATGACATTACAAGTAGTCATTACAAGTAAAACTGAGTGATAGACATGGAGAATTCCCTCTTCCCGTTTTTTTTTTAACTCATACACCGCAGAATCAACCTGAAGTTTTTAGCTTCAAGGACACCCTCTATGTGTTGCGGGCTCTTTGCCTCAGCCATTACTAGGCGCCACTAGCACATTCCATCACCATATTGTTATTATTAAATGGTGCCCACAATTTCACACAAGATCCATACGCCATCTGACCAGATCAATTATCACGCTCTCTTCGGCTAACAACATTCCCAAATTGAAGGACCTCCGTTTTGAGTGACTTTTTAATCGTGCAGTCACCAATTACCCTGTTAATTACCGTATTACCCCTTTTTGCAGTCCAAATTTAATTTGAATGTCCTGTATCACACTACCTGAAACCTTTGCGTGATTCAATCATCATACGAACCTCACTGTTAGTGCGTTCTAGGACAACGGAATTCTATAGTTGTTTCTTAAAACTTCAAAATAACGTAGTCGGTTCTTTTCCATTTATTCACATCAATTATTGCTAATATGTACTTGTTACTTCCCACGGTTCTGTTGAAAAACATTTAACTGGCGAAAGTTGTATATAAATAAATCAAAGCTGCTGAGATTTTCAGTGTGGTTAATGGTTTTTTTCTCTCGCTGCTCTGGGTACGATGGTCCGTGTGGTCTCATTCATTTTGATATTTACCACACTTTAATTCAACCCTTCAATTTTCCGCTTTGAGGTTCACCAAAAGAAGTGTTTAGTATTTAGATCCAATTAGGTACCAAACGTTCGATGTTTCAAGCCAAGCATAATTAACTTTGCACCAGTAAATTCTGAGAAATACTCCAAAATGTGAAGATAGATACCTAGTGTAAGGACGAACTACTCCAAAAATTCTTCAGCTATTTTTGTTAAGACGCCCAAATTTTAAACAATTCCTCTCTGGAAAGAGTAATCGCAGACTGTAATCAGATGTTCAACTCCCAATTTTGTTTCCTTTCACCTTCCGTTCTGAAATTTCGAATGAGCCCACAGAGACCGCTATACATTTATCCGTTCGATATAGCAACCGAACTGATGTAAACAGCAATAATTCAGAATTAACTCGCTTCTAAATTTCATTTCATGTTTTCGACCTTACTTAGCGAAAACGGCCATAACACGTCCGAGTTATCTCAAACCTGAGGACATCATTAAAAAGATTAAAAAATTTCGAATCATCCAAGAGCCAAACAAAATTCTTTTGATTGAGAAAACATCAACTCCAACAAAATATTCGTAGAGCACTGAACATTTTTAGTTTTTTTTTTAAATACCCCGTACCTAATACTCATTGTAAAAAACTGTACAGTTACTTCAAAAGCTGGCCCGAGAGCGCAACTATCGAACAGTACATTCATTTTTGATTTTACTCACTATAGGTAGGGAAAAAATGTCGTTTAGCCGTCTCAAAACGAGGTTTTTTCGTGAGAAATTTAGTGTGGGGATGAGAAACGACTAATTCACGACAGGCAGATTTTGTTTGTAAGATAATAGTTCTGCGCAACATATCCCAAGAATTTGAATAGTGATACTAACATTCCTCGACTGCTTAACACACAGGAAACCAAAGAGAATCATTATTAGATTTTAATCTAATTATTAGACCCTTGAGTAATTGCGCAGTTTTCTACGTGCTTATAAATGTGTGTTTCATGAATTCTCGTCTGCTTTAAACAAGGAAAACGGGGTGGAATGATTCCTTTTTTGAAAAGTATGATCGAACACTAGAAACGTTTTTTAAGCCCTCCTCACTATGTGTTATGGTCTGTAGAATCCAAAAATCAAATTTAAGTTTCATTTACAGGACCTTAAAATGTGTCTTGAAATTATAGGTGCCTTAAATTTATAGGGCCAGCAGTTTATCCCCGTAAAAACACAACTACCAAACAAAAATCACACGGACATACTGAAAGGAAAATAAGAACTGGCCAAGAGGAGAGAGCAGAGACCCTGCAAAAATGGTAGCAGGGATGGGCAGCTGAAACCCGGGGAAGGTGTACAGCACGTCTAATTGGGGAAGTGTAAGAATGGACGGAGAGGAAACAGGGCGACGTTTATTACTATTTCACCCAGTTCCTGGCGGGGCGTGGTTATTATTATTCATTCATAAATACAATAGGGAGTACTTCCGAGGCAAGGTGTGTGTACTTGTTCTTTGTATGCCCAAAAAGGCAGCAGCTAAGGCAGGAATTGGTTGGAGTAATAGGTGATTTCAGCCCAGAAACAGTAATAGAAAAGATTATACAATCTGCGGAGAAATGGAGTACAGCCAGCACGTATATCACTACGGCGCTCAAAGAGAAGGAAGTGAACAGAAGCTGGGAATGAGCCAGGGTAGAAGTAGTAAAGACCAGGAGGAACCCTCACGAGGTTAAAAAGGGGACTGTCACGAAGTAATGCCAAAAATCAGTCCCGGGAACGTCCTAAAAGAAGATAGGAATTGTGTTGTTTAGTCGGTATGTCCAGATGGAGACCCCGACACAAAGGGTGAGGGGGACACATTTTTTTATGTTTACAATTTATTTGATGTATAAAAGATGGTCTGAAACCAAAAATCCAAATGGAAAATTCGATTTGAGTGAAAACAAATTTCCTTCCACAAGATAGGAGCTAACGCTTACGCACCCTCCAGGTAGATTTGGAAACGTCAGTGATTAGCCCAGAATGGGCGGCGCAATGGTTATACCTGACCCGCAGGACCGTTAGGTCTTGAAGGAGGGGTTGGTCCGGCCCCTGAAGAACTAAAGTTAGCTACGCACTTGGCTGCTCTCATGGCCCAGGAATTGCTTGTAGCACTCCTTAGTGTTTCTGAATCCACTGTCGCTCAACCTTTCCTAATTCTTCCTTCAGCATTTCGTTATCCGATTGATGACAGGATTGTTTCGTCTCACTTGAACCTGCATTTCCTAAATCGTTAAATCGGCACACGCAGTATACTTTAATGGCCTCCCCGATCTCCTGATTTAACCCGGCTGAATCTTTTCCTTTTGGGAACATGGAAAGATCGCGTGTGCTCCTCATTCAGGATGACGAGATGCTAGAGGGATGAATTGGGGAAGCTTGAGCGTCACTTGATCCAGGATCCATAGCTAACTTCGGTTCACAATTTGATCAATTTTTGTGAGGGACATTCAATTTTACATTTTTATTTTAAAACGTATTCAGTAAAATACTACTAATTTTGTTTTCAGTTTAAAAAAAATGTGCTGTTACTACGTGATGCTAACATTCTGAATAGGTGAACCATGTCCTGTCTATTTATCGTTTAGGTAGTGAACCATGGTTTGTAACGGACATTCGGATTGGATTTTAAATTTGAATGAAATTTGTTCGTATTGACGTTGCCATTCTTCATAGGTTGCTTTTTCCGTCAATAGAAGCGCATCGGAGAGGGGGACAGCTACCCTAGCACTTTAAAAATGAAATACCTAACATTTGGTTGATTTTGGTAGGTAGCAGTTTACATATTGAACTGTGGTAGAGGTATTAGGTTTGTTTTAGAAATAAGAACCCGGAAGCGAAATAATGAAATGAAATCCATTCGTCGGCAAGACCGTGTTGAGGATATGTCGCAGAGCAACGCAAGGCTAATAAACACCATTCAACCTCCCCGAATCTCTGCCCTCTTCTCCCGGACCAGGTTTTAACGCTGTAACACATGCAACTTATCGGGCTGTCGTGACGGATCCATCTTGATTTCCCCGACTGCCATAAAACCTCGACTTTACGACTTGGGAGGAGCGCTCTGGGTTATTACCTTGATACCACTGTACACTAGCCACTTCCCGAAACTTTTTACTGTTTCACTTGCTCGTATTAGTCATTTGGTTCTCCAGAGGACTGAGTAAGTGGATCTTTTAGCCCGATGTCGAGTACGAAGAATCCTTGGTTGAAACCAGCTTAAGGTATATGTGAACATATTTCCTCCACAAGCGGGAAGAAAGAAAGACACAAATTGAAGTCAATATTTTCTTTGTTAAGGTTTCAACATGAACTAGCTCTCTTTGAGCCACATCAATTTATCGATTCATATATGTAACCTCAACGACTTATATTACATCCCTGGTGTCTGTTTGACCACACACATTAGTCCCATAAACCCAAATACTTTTGGGTAATCAAGTTGTATTGATTAAAAACGCTCCTTTAATCATGTTAAAAAACCAAGTAAACAATATTGTTTCATCTTCCTCGCGTGAATACGAGATAATGACCACTATTTCTGAACGATGATTGACCTGAGCGTGCTACTGGTAGGTTAAATTCTACGTCCCAGGAATCCGAAGAATCTTTTTCTCAAACTTCTGGATAGAGTGAGATGATTAGGAAACGCCTTTGCTCAAACTAATACGTAAGAAAGCTATAGATATAGAACATGGTCTGTACATACTGATCGTCTCCGCTACTTCTAAATACACCTGAAATCTTAATGGATTCGAGGTCCCTCTTACTATGATTGTTGCATAAATGCGCTCTTCGTGTCATTATGATCCTAACAATGTAGAAGAAAGGATAAAGATGCATGAGGATTGGAGGATTCTGGATGAAAAATTTCATGAATATGAAATCTTGTTTCAGTGAAAGCTGATGGAACTCAATCAGCCTCGTGGCTCATTCTGATTGTGCTGCTGGCATTTGCAACTCTATCCGCTTGACTGCCCAACTTGTCTCCAGAGTCATGTGATACAACAATTGAAGGATAATCCAAGTTGACTTTAATGTCTGCCAAAATTTTTGACAAAAAGAATTTATTCTGTACATATAAAAAAACAAAATTTATAGTAAGGGAAAGTAATTGAACGTTTTTTGTGGAAGTTATTTTTGTTCAGTTAGCGCCTTCATGTACGAAATTGTAAATAAAAAACCATTTAAAAATCCTACCCGTTACCTGTTTATTAAGTGTCCTCTGTATTTCCATTCAAGTGACCTGTAGCGGGAAAAGGTGAGTACACGTGAGTGCAAATTTATGACAACTCGTTCCAGTAGTTCTTTGTTACGATGATTTTGTTTTCAATACCAATGTCACCGTAATGACTTGTATGAAAATCACTGATTTTGTTTGGTTCGGGGTCAGCGATCAGGTGATTTTCAACATTGCCATATTATTAGTATAGTCTAGTTTGTAGCTACTGATCCTTTTCAGTCAATGTATCAGTTTTTAACGTCCCTCTGTGGTAAGGCTTCACCAATATAGTGACGTCTATTAGAATAGATCCAACAATCCGAAGTAATGGTTAAGCCCGCTACAGAGTCTCCTGTGCCAACGCGTTTAACCCTTTTGCTGCATGTCCGGAGTTATCTCGCCAGCACGTGACATTCCCATTGAAACAGCCCCAAATTATCTCACGTTTTTTTTATTATTCAATTTTTTTTTAATTCTTTAATAAACTAATCCATCATTCATCTCATATTTAAGTCTCCCCTGCACTCTGGTGGTGATGTCTTGTGATTCGAGCGTCACAGGGGGTTTGCAGAGGGCACTTCATCAAAAGCCAGAAGTTAGGAAAGCTATTTTTTTCTCTTTGAACGTGACAGAGTGAGTTCTTAAGAATTGTTTCGTCTTCATTTTCTCAATAATTATGACTAATGAAGAACCATTCTTTTATGTATGGCGGGGCTTTCCGTGCGATGAAATGATTTCGGGACTGCCGTTTGAATCATTCGTTTACTTTAATTTATCATTTCATTTCTCTAAGCGAAGAAACCCTTTGACAAGCATTGTATAGAGTGTATTCAAATATCGCATTTGAAGCTGAAGCTATATAATCCTAAGACTTTCTAATCAAACTTCGAGACAGATCGGACCATTTTTAAAGGAATTGAAGTACTTTTAGTGAAGCATGAAACTTCTTCAGTTTCTGTTTTTCGGCTCTCCTTGAATTAATGTGGTCCAGGTTGAGCGGGGGAGGCGATTTGTCTATTCAAGATGCGCAGTTTTTTGAAATTATGTGTCAGATAGTTCGCATGAGTGAACCCCGCGAGGTTTGATTTTAGTGCGGATGGGTTGAGGGGTCTTTTAAAAAAATATTTTATGTGAAATTTTTTCGTCAACACTGCCCAGCAGGTGTTAGAAGCGGATGGGTTTCTCAACCTATTTATTATTTTTTTCGATCTCAATTTTTCTCTAGTTGTGAAACAAACCTAAAAAATTCGAATTTCATGACGGAGGGGAGGCCAAAAGCCAATCCTTTCATCGCCGCTCAAGCGAGAATTCATGTCACTTTCTGTTCAATTAAGATTTTGATTCAGTATCCACATATATTCCAGAACTTTAAATTGTCGTTAATAACAGTGAGAAATTGTATAATCACTGTTTTGTAAAATTTTATTTATTTAGTTACTTCTTCGGTTCATCCCCGATTATAAACTAGTTATGCATAATCCTCGGAAATTGGGAATTTTCCGCCTGTAGGGTGAATTAAGGAAGTAATGGACAATCAACTCAAGCGCTGCTCTTCCTTATATTGGCGATTTCTTTGATCCTTTATTTTTTTCAATTAAGAGTTCTGGTCTGGTTTTGAAACCTAGGTGTTTAAGAACGAGGTGAAGCGTATTCAAAGAAGTTTGAAACAGTTCGAAACATATTTCAGATGGTGGTGAGCGGGGGAAAGGGTTAATAGTGGTGAATTGTCAAAACTTCACTATTTAATTGTGATTTCAATGCTGATATCGTATTTATTCTTATCATTAGATTGATCGCATCAACTGAGTACTCACGTTGCCTCTGTTGCAGCAGGTGAATCGATGACGATTCACATTTAGTGCATACTGCAAACCAAACATACGGATGTCACTTAAATTCAAAATTACCGAGAGTACTTCTGTTGACTCTGCCATTTTACCGACTCGACAACACAAAGTATCATAGGGAACCTGCTTGCTCCGAGGCCTCCAATCCGTTGCTAGAGCTGCCTAGTGATATTCTGTAAGCTCTTGTGTTAACTGAATAAAACTTTTAAAAAAAGCAAATAATTCAGGAACTTCGGAAAATTTGCATACACCTCGTTCCATCGTATAACCACTGCAGGCCTTCCGTCGTGCGATCCTGACTTGTGGAGAGGCTGTCTCCATCTTGAACGGCCCTGACTGGACTCCTCTGGTTAAATTCTGCGTTGGAGCATGGAAATTCCGGAAATTTATTTATTTATTATTCAAGCGTATATTTATTATATCTTTATTATATATTATATATTTAACATAACAACCAGATACATCAGACATGCATACAGTAAGTAACTATCAAGTTATTTAGCTTCAACATAATTACGCATCTTTATGGTGAGAGTTCACAACTAGCACCACGATACACTATCACATCCGGTATCAGCATCCCAAGTCCAAGGGTTTGGTCCTCTTCAGGTGCCGAATAGTACTGGAGTTGTCCAGAAGCTGAATGGATTCCAGAGATTTATGGTGGCGGAGTTTAACAGGCAATAGAAACAGGAAAAAAAAAACTTGGGTTACTGATGTGTATGACTTTTGGTGCCCATCACGCTTCTGGGCTACAGTGTAGTTACTAGTTTATTGTTATTATTACTTAAATTATTCTTTCCTTTTGCGATAAACCTTTATGTTCACGTTGATATATTTCTATTAACCTCGAACCTCCGGCAGACGGTTATTTAAACCATGCCGTATTGTTTATCCATTGGAGGATTATTGCTTGTCGATGCTGAAAATTTTGCCAAATAAACTATTTATCTATCTATTTATCAAACACCTCGTTCCAATATGTTTATATTGTGCAGCACCACAGTACCGTTATTCAGGTTTCCATTTCAACTAAGCTATCTGCTCGCGTAAGCATTAAAGGGAAGAGACCGGATAAAATGATGCCGACAGATATCGGCGATTGTTGGCAGGAGGTGAAGAAGAGCGGAAGACATGGAGGGAGTGAAACAGAACAGGTACAGGGTAAAGGATAATGGTGTTTACAGAACCCTCGCCTTGAGCACCGTTATAATAATATCCACTGGTCAGAACTACGCAGCTGGTACGAGAAAAACGGATAAAACGATAAAAAACGGGGAAAAGTCCGGTATGGGGGGGAAAGTAAATGCGAACAAGGGAGCAGCTTAGTGAAAGGTAAGTAGCAGTGGGAGGGGGAAAAGGAGGTAAACAAACCTCCCCATTGTGGATTATAATCTTCCTTCGGCCTGAGCTTCGATACTTCCCGAAACCATGGAAACGATTTCCCAAGCAGAAGAACGTTGAATCAACGAGATGGATAATCCATCTCCTCAGTATGAAAAGCCGGTAACTCAAGTAAGCAGGAGCATAAAGCTGTGTGTACTCTTATGTATTTGTATACGATTTGTGATTTCACAACAATGTATAGAGCGTATTCATCCATAAGTAGCTGCTATTAATCGTCTACATCGATTGATATTCACCTACATCGGATCACTAGTTTTGGAAATCTTGTTAATCAAGTTGGATTCTAAACTGACAATTTTTTTTTTTTTTTCAACAAAATAACACAAACAACTAGCATGGATGTGCTTCGTTCAAAATACAACGGATGCTAGACTGTGTGCACCCTAACAGAAAATAAGGTTTACATTTTCATCACCCATGTAAAAGAAGGAAAAAATTATGGTCAGACCCTAATCAGCAAACTATGGTGGGTGAGCTTAGAAATCACAAAGATGGTTCATTTCAAAATCGCAGAAAATTATTGAGATAGAGTTTAATTTAAGTTTACTCAATAATCAATAATCAATCATTGATGAGCGTAGCTCTGCATGTATTGAAGAAATGAAAACAGCTTCGACGAAGCAAATCTTTGTGCCTTTTTACAAATTCATTATTCGATTAATATCGAGTATTACTATTGGAATTATTCGATATGTTGGATTTTCTTTTCTGGCCCACTATTACACTGTGAGCTCAGTAAATCAGCGTTGAAAAACAATGAAAACGTAATTCACGTGATGCTATCCGTTTCTTGATTCGACTCAAAGTTTGCGGAATAATGACCGAAATTGGTTTATTTCGCGTGAAAAATCATCATTTATGCCTACTTTCAACCTTCAAATAAAAATGATTTTTTACTTGATCAGTGAATAAGGTTTCAATATCCATTTCTACATTTTTCAACTAGACCTCAAAAATAAATCCCCGTAACAATCTGGCTCCGAAAATAACAGAACGGGCGCAAATTAAACAAATGTTGGTCATTATTCTGCAAAAATTGTGTCAAATAAAAAAAAAAAACGGATACCACCACGCGAATCAGCGTTGAAAATTCATGTGCCACACTTTACAGTTCAACATCATCCACTATTTGACAATTTTGGTCGAATAAATTGGTTGAGGGGTCAAATTTTCATAAAATCTTGAGTATCCGAATCTGCAATAAAAATTGTAGTTCTTGTTTTAAATAAGAGAGTTAGTGTCGATTACGCATGGTTGAACAGTTACGCGGAGTGCGCAAATATGATATTTGAAAATCTTTGAAAAGAATAAGTATAAAGATTTAATTTTTTTTTGTTTACGTCTATTTTGACGATGGGGGAACAACTTGTGGGACACCCTGGTGAATTCTTCGTGGTCCAGTGGTACATTGTAAATTTGTAATCACTAAATAAATTTTTACAGTTTTTTAACTAATCAATTTTAGCATGGTGCACGCTTTTTTTCGGTAGGCAGGTGAGGAAATCTCTAAGATCCTAGGGTGGAAATCGGATCTCTTAAGAGACCCAGAAGGGACCTGTCTTCGGTAATGTAGGATAAACTAAAACTTCACCTTTTTCCATTTCGGAACTCGGCCTTGACTAAAGTGGCAAAAAATTTGACGTTTCTCGGGATCGGTAACTAGGAACGGTATCGAGTCACGAAATTTTGCTTAGTCGATGCTATGGAACTAAAGATCGTGTAATCTGGTGTGACCTATGCGATATTTTGTTGAAGGTAGTAGTGAATCATCGTAAGCTCTATTAAATTCTGTCTGAACCTTTACTTACCAATCCCACTCCAGTAGAATTTATTAAACGAATTCCTTTTTTTTTTCTTCGATGAAACTAACTCTTAATTTTCATCTTCATTGGAAGATTGAGTTAACGTAAAGACTTTCTAAAAGGCTGTCGAAATAGTAGAACAGGTTTGATCCCATTCTTCCAAATAAAAATACAAATTAAATAGAATAAGGATGCGCGATTATAGCGTGGTAAATTAGGTGTATTTCTTGATGAAAGAATTTATAACTTGAAACTATTAAGTCTCAGGAAAACCCACTCATGGTTCGCAACGAATTGATCTTTAATTCAAATTTCCCAACCAACTCGTCCAAAAAAAATGCATTGCGCAAATTGCTCATTTGCGTTCAACCGCGAATGTGTGATATTTGAATCGTCCTTGGGAAATTGGGGTTGCCGTTTCAATTTTTTTAGGTTCTAAAATTATTGAGATAAATTTCTAGTCTTATACATTTTGGCCACCTGTCTTATTCCGATTGAAGCAGAAAAAAGCAGAGGTGGAAACACACAACTTTCATTTACAATGGCAATTTAATTAAAAGTGCCCTAGTTTTCTGTCCATAGAGTGTAACACTTTTGAGTTATGTTGTTCCCCCAGTTGCTGATTGACCTAATTGCTAATAGACATACGCATCAGCCATCAACGTAGTTGGAGTGTCATGGAGAAAATGAGCTACAGGTTCAACTTCATCAAAATGTAACGGTCACGTCACGAGGGGATGTCGTGGTCCAAGTTACATGATATCTATCGTGGACATGCATTAATTAATAAGCAACGGATTCTATTAGCGTAGCTTTCATCGATGATGAAGTAGAACACACAACTAAAACCATTATTTTCTGTATTGGACGTGATCTCGGAGCTCTTCTCATATGACTTTGAACCACGAGTCATAGCACGTCGATCAACCGATGAATCGGTCCGTTTGATAATGGAGGTAATTTTAGTAGGGTGTGGTAGCCGCAACTTTCTGAATTTTCATTCATTAGCTAATGATAACATTTATGTCATTACGTCATTTTAGCTATAAATAATAACAATATCATTATCACGCAATGAGCTCTAGTGAGGGTTTTTGTCAATATTTTTGACGACGAACAACAAGAGCTTGACAGCAATTTTAGATTCTTTCACCCAAGACTGTATAAATAAAGGTCGGAGGATTATGGATTTTTTTTAAGTTTCTCGAGTTACTTGTGGCTTTTGGGAGTTATTGAAAACCTATTTACACCATTTGGTTGAGAAGAAAGGATATGCACCAACTTTATTGAGAACAGCCTCTTCAAAAGTAGCTGAAACCAATTTTATACATTAAAATAAATTAGGTAAAATTTTTCACCAATCTGCTCGAACAAGCAATAACGATGGTAATGTTATATTATTGAATAATTCACAACATTCAAGTTTACACACTAGAGAACAATCTTCGTCAAAGGAGGCAGAAATCAGCTTGAATTGAAAGTTGGCTTATGCATTTTCTCTTGTGCAAAGTAGCGTTGTTCGTTCGGTAGACATAAGAATAAAGCGAACCAAGCTAAACAAGAGCAATTGAAATTCGACAATTAGATATTATATTTAAATTTGAACAAAAGAATCACAAAAGTGAACAAAAACTTTTCCAACACCCGAACGAACGAACAAACAATCGAAACAATGAACCGGCGACAAGAAAGATCGACCGATTAATGACAAAGTGAATATGATGAAAAAACATCAAAAACCAGCCTTGCCAACTTTTGGCTTCACCTTATCAGACAACCCGATGGGTTCATAAACGCAGTTCAACCACGGACCAACAGTAGTTCAACAGTGCTTTAGGTCAACCTCGCTCAGGCCACAACGCATTCCCAGAAACTTGTTTCAATTTGTTAAATCACTAACTTTTTTACACTGAGAAAAATCGGCCTTTAACTCCGATCTAGGTTCCCATTGATCGTAGTTCAAAGTTTTTCTTCTGTGAGAGTGGCCCTGACAGTGAGTATGCCAGTTCATTCAATACACTGAACTACAAATTAACCGCAATTCTTAAGTTTTTATTAATGGAGAAATATGAATGAATGGGAGTTTGACCACATGCTCTCAAGGCGCTGAAAACGGTCCTGTAGTGAATGAGAAAAGAATGAACTTGTAAAACTACCTTTACTAGGCTTTATTTGACGGAATTAGACTAATACAATTTCGAATTGAAATGAATCGGTTGAAACTAAGTAACCGCATAAACAATAATTGGAACAGCTGATAATATTATATAACAT
>JAVIWC010000516.1:0-18578 GCA_031894815.1 Creontiades dilutus | reverse complement strand
GTATAATTCAATATTGAAATGATAAATCGTGTTGTACGGGGTTGGGGAATACACGGCGTGTTTAAAGAACCAGAAGTAAATCCAAGCACGTATGTACCGTTGGTCGGGGTTCTGGACCTGTTTGGGGGGAGCGGGAGCAGGGCTGTTGAGATCACAGTGCTGGAGCTCAACTGGGTTAACTCGACTGCACCGCGCTCTTCCTCCCGTTGCAAACAGAATCACTATTCAAGCATATGTCCATTTCCGGGAAAAATTACCTTCCCTTGCTGCAGCTGAATAGATGTGCGATAAAAATGCAGTGAATTGCCTATGTCCCTTAGTTAGAAGCTATTTTCCCAGAAAATGAATGAGTCGTCATACCGGCCTACAAGCTTGTTGTCCACATTCTCCAAAATCTTCCAATACGTACACTACAGAACATATGCTGCCAGAGCAACAGTTTGGTTGCAGAGAAAATCTGTCAATTAGCTCCAACGATTCATAGCCCGCTGTGACTACACCTGTACATACTTAATTGTCATGATCTCCCTCTTCTAATCACAGGCTTATTTGCTGATGATTTAAGAGATATTGCAGCGAAAGATATCGTCAAACTGCAATAAATAAACTCCAGGCATTCATCACTGAACTGGCTAATGGTGTAACCTTTGGTGACTAACAATGAATCCATCAAAATCGTACACCATTTCGTTTACGTGAAGGGCGGTTTGCCGATGTACCCTTCACGTATTTGGGCGGAAAAATTCCTACTGCCCAATCTCACAAATATTCGGAAGTCACTTTGAACAAAAAACTGAATTTTGCCGAACATGTTTCTGACCTACTACAACGATGCACTGCTAGATCGTCTCAGTTAAGGCTCTTACTTGAAAATCCAGCCCTGCAAATTCAAAATAAAATACCTACTTAGGTACATTAAAAGTTTTCATCAAGCCTCTCTACAGTTGTCCACTAAAACGTATCTTGGGAACTTCTTCTTTCTCTTAATTTCAACACGTCGAATTTGCTGCAGATTAGAGAATAGAAATCGAAGCCGTTTAGCATTAATGCGATTGTTCTTCATACGCGACGATGAGCTTTACAACCATCTTACAAGTAAAGGTTTCATCAAGCAATTAAACCCAAGATTACAACGTCCTCTCCTTATCTTGGACATCATTGAAAAATGAAAGGTATATATACCTAAATACATGAAAAGATTGTTTCCTGTTTTGATGAAATTTGTTTGTTTTTACTTGCTTTTTCTATGCCAAAAAAATACCTACTGTGTTTACAATCATGTGTTAACCCTGTGCCAATGAGGTATATTCATTTTCTGAATGGTCTCAATAAAAATATCCAAAAACAACTGAACAGAAATGGCTCAGACTGCAGCATAATGTATCTAGATGCGACCATAAAAAAGGAAGAATTTGTGTGGATTTCAGGAAGAAAGATAGGCATCTGCTAAGATAGAAACACAAAATCCGAATAATCATTTTGGTTTATCATTTTCAATAATAAATCTATCTAATCTACCAAGAGAAACTAAAGTTCAACCCCCTCAAAATTTGTTTTCTAACGTTTCCAGATGAGAAGAATCCGAAACTCGAATTTAGAGGCTTAAAAATAGCTCTATTTATATTCAGAAACAAATTAACCATTAATATGGGAAATATCAGCGAATCAGTGTGTAAGTGGCTTCTAGGAATACCAAAGATGATAGGATGATTGTAACTCCTTAAACGCAAAAACTGCATTAGTTTTTTTTTTCCATAATTTTTTATTGCACCAAGTAATAACTTATTAACAATATTATTCTGACTTAAATTCTCTACATAATTATTGGGACTCAAGATCCATTACTCCAGTCCATGTCCTTCTGAGGTTCAGCACATTCAAGTCCTACACAAGTTCATGTGGTTTTGTGCGCTTAAGGCGCCTAGTTAGGTCTTGCACATCAAGTAGCTTCACAGCTTCTTCGTTGACATGACCTCGTAGTCTGGCTAGATGAGCGGTAGCCCTCTGTTTGATTATTTCGTCTATGCTGTCCACTTCCAGTTCGCGGTGAAGAGCATCATTTCTAAAGTACCAAGGTGCATCAGTGATGCATCGTAGTACGGTATTCTGAAAACGCTGGATAATCAGTCTATTGGTTGGAGCTGTACAGCCCCACAACTGTGCTCCATACGTCCAAACTGGCTTAAGCACTTGATTGTACAGAAGCAGCTTGTTACCAATGGTCATGGAGGATTGCCTGCCAATAAGCCAGTACATTTTTCTAAGTTTTATCACCAGTTCGGCCTTCTTCTTTTTCACATGTTCTTTCCACCTGAGCTTGGCGTCAATCGTCATGCCCAGGTATTTGGCTTTATTCGCGTAGGGAATTGCCACGTTGTTGAGGTAAAGTGGGATGTAGTTGATTTTCTGGTTGGTGAAATCAACATGCACCGACTTTGCCTCATTTAACCTTATCCTCCATGTGGACGTCCAATGACTGATTTTGGAGATAGATTTGTTGAGTTTGCTGATCGATTCATCATTGCTGTCTCCAACTGCCAGGATTGCAGTGTCGTCAGCAAACGTAGCTGTGACGTTTCCTGGGAACTCTGGTAAATCGCATGTGTACAGGAGGTATAGGAGTGGGCCTAATACACTACCTTGTGGTACACCTGCGTTTATTTTCATGAGCTTAGAGTAAGCATCATCCTGTTTGATACGGAAATACCTCTCTGAAAGATAAGAACCGAGCAGCTCGACGTACTGATATGGTAACATCTTCTTCAGTTTATATTTAAGGCCCTCGTGCCAGACCTTATCGAACGCTTGGGCTACGTCCAGGAAGATGCCTGAACACACTTTCTTCTGCTCTAATGCTTCTTCGATGGTGTTAACTATTCTATGAACCTGATCAATGGTTGAATGTTGCTGGCGAAAACCAAATTGGTGTTCCGGTAGCAGCTTGCGTATTGTGATTATCTGTAGCAACCGTTTATTGATAAGCTTTTCAAACAGCTTAGATATTACTGGCAGCAATGAAAGGGGCCTGTAGGATGTTAGCTGGTCTGTTGGTTTTCCTGGTTTTGGGATCATAATTACCTCGGCAATCTTCCACAACTGAGGAACGTAACGATGAAAGATGGCTGAGTTAATAATTTGAGTAATTTTTACAATCGCTTTTCTTGGGAGGTGTTTCATTATCTGGCCAGTTATGAGGTCATATCCAGGAGCCTTTTTAGGATTTATTTCCTGCTTAATTATTCTGACTACCTCCCGTACTTTGACAGGAGGTATATCCATTAGGGGTTGTTGTTCTGGAATATCGTCCAGTGGTTCTTCATCTGGTGAAGCAGGATTAGGTGTGAAGATGTTTGCAAGATGCTCAGCAAATGCATCAGCTTTAGATTGGTTGTCACGAGACCATTCTCCATCAGGTTTTTTCTCACTGCAGGAGCATGAATGCGAGGCCTTTTGAGGTACTTAGTTGCCTTCCAAAGGGAGTAATCAGTATGATAATCATAGGTGAGCTCGCTAAGGTACAGTCGAGTGTTTTCATCGTCGATATCTTTTATTATTTCCCTTAGCCTCGCTGATGCTTTGTACCATTCAGCTTTGTGGTCAGGGCTCCGTGTCGCCTGCCAACGCTTTCTGGCTTTGCGTTTTTCCTTGACTGCCTCAACAACTTCACGCGGTTAGTTTATACCTTTATTTCTTCTTATCATGAGTGGTGTGCTTCTGAGAGAGTGTGAGAAGTTTGAGTTCTGGTCAGTCTTCTCTCTTGTGTCGATAGAGACAGAGAGATTAATTGTTGAACTGAGGTCAACTTTGAACCGTGCCCAATCAGTTTTGTTGTTGGTAAGTACTGGGTTGAAGGATTTTTGGATAATGTGCTCACTCAAGGTGATGACAATTGGTGAGTGATCAGAACTAAGATCATCATTTTCCTCAACCAGCAAGTAATTAGCTGAGAGGTTACGAGCTATGAAAAATCCACCAGGTCTGGTATTTTTTCTGGATCAGTTGGCCAGTAGGTCGGCTTCCCTGTTGAATACGGCTCGCAGTCAAGTCTGGAAATAGCTCTATTAAGGGCAAAGCCTTTAGTAGTACAGAGGCGTGAGCCCCATCTGGTGTGCTTGGCATTGAAGTCTCCTCCCAAGATGAAGCGATTATCAAGTTGGTTGAAGATGTCTTCATAGTCCTTCTGCGTGATGGTGTGCCTGGGTGGGCTGTAGATACTCGCCACTTCCAGTGAGTAGATGGGTGTCCGAATTTTTATGCCGCTGATCTGGAACTTTTCGATTTCAATTCTGGTAGATTCATGATGTTGAATGATTACCTTTACAAGTACTGCGCTACCACCCCGCGCAGATTGCTCGGGTGCAGAGCATGGTAGCACATGTAGCCTTTAATTTTGAAAATGTCTCCTTCGTAAAATGAGTTTCAGATATAAGACAGATATCAATTTTATTGAGATGCAACACTGTCTCTAATTCCTTTAATCTCTGCTTTAATCCGTTGGCATTCCAGCTCATTATCCTGATGGCGCTTTTCATTATTTTCGGGAGGTCGATCTGTTTTCAAGGGCTGCCAGGCGCTTGTTTATATTTCTGATTTCATTCATGATCATTTGGAGGGTGATTTCCTCTTGCTGAGCTGGAGGCTGAGCTTGATTTTGATTGCGCTGAGCATTTCTGACAATTGCTGCAAATGATGCCAGATTAGAATCTAGGTTGATAGGCGCTCTTTGGTTATTCATGATTGGAGATTTCACCTTAAACGTGGTGGTGTTTTTTACTTGTTCCGGATTAGGTTTAATTACCCCTGTTGCTCTCTCATAGGCTTCTTGTGCTCTAAGGGCTACTGGGCACTGTCTCCAGTTTGCAGTATGTTGCGCATCTTTTGGCTTCACGTTATCACCAAGGCAGTTGGCACAGTGCGGAGGGTATTTCGGATTGTTTGGTTTGGTGCAACTAGCAGTATCATGTGACTGCCCACATTTTACACATTTAGGCTGTTTTCCGCAAAAATTTTCGGTATGACCAAATTCTTGACATTTTTTGCATTGTACTACTAATTTCGATGACCTGACCGGTTCAACTCTAATTTTTTATATTTCATCAAGTACAGTAAGGTTATATATTTTTTTGATGTCTGTGTTTTGCGGGAATCCCACTTGACACATACATAACTTTTCTTTGGTTTTCCGATCTAGCTTTCTGGTGACACTAACATTTTGCACTTCTAATGCCATTTCAATGGACGCCTTTACTTCAGATTCTGTCAGATCCAATGGAATACCTTTGATCATTACTTTTATGTTCCTTTCCTGTTTGTTCTCATAAGTATGGTGGTGAATTTCGTGGCTTGTAACTGCATTAGTAACATAGTAATTAACACCAGCTGGTACATAAATATCTGCAATGGTGCAATATACTTTATATCGAAAGGGAAGACGAAAGCCACGAATAGAAAAACTGAAATTCAACTTGATAAAATTAAACACCTGCATACCCTTCACTTGTCTACAAATAAATTCCTATAATTTATTATGAAAAAAAAAAAAAAAAAAAAATTGAAATTATTTCACCTGAAATGTACTAGATCATTTTACTTTGAGAAAAGGATGCTCAGATTCACATACGTGAAGATGTTTTCCTTTCTTGCCGAATTTGTAGCTCTTGGAGACAGCGATATTTGTAGCTTTTGGAGAGAATCAAAGTTGTAGCTCTTGGATGAAGAGAACGGATGAACGTAAAGAGTTACCGGTTTAGCTCATTCGATTCGTTGAAGGGTTGTTCATCAACAACAATCATAAAAACAGCGGTTTCTGTCAAATGATCATTGAATATTCCAGTCCATTCGTTTCTCCCGTTAGGATTGGTTGAGACTTATGACTAGGACTCAGTATTAAACAGACCCCATTAATTTTAGACCCAATTTTTTGGAAGGGCTCGTTGAGCAAAACGTAGGTTCCCTTAGAGTTCCTAGTACTTCTGTGCCCCTACTTCAAAAGATAAATTGGGTCTTGGGTGGTTGAAAAAAAAAAAAAAATTAGATACTAATGTCTTTGACCAATAGAATGACAACAAATTTTATTTATACAATGGCAGTGGAAACCTTAATTAAAAAAAAAAAATGACAAGCTTTAAAAAAAGGAGAAATACTAGCTTGAGGTTTCAGTTTGGTGTGTTTGGTATACCCAGTATTGGGTTAGTCATAAGTTGAAAATAGTTATAAGGCTTAATTTATTTTATATTTAGGCAGAAAATGATCAAATAATTTTTTTTATTTATTAGAAATATAGTTAATAATGAAGGGGATAGGTTGTCCGAGCGAGATAAGGCATCAGTCCTTTGGCTGTTTACTTTCAGTGGGAGTACTGATTAGCCCGGTTCGAATCCGACAGGCACCAATGATTAGGGCCAAAATCCTATCAAGTGTTGTATACCTCTCCCCCTCTGACAGTTCACCTCTGATCTCGATATCACGTGAATCCAAATCGCTCCCAACCCAGGGGCGTGAGGCAATGGAAAGCCACGAGCGGAATCGTCAGATCTAGTTCCAATCTTCTCTAGAGGACGGCTGGCGACGTCCGCGACACCTCCGGGTAGTCCAAGGTGAAATTCCTTGTTTACTTTAATTTTTTACTTTTAGTTCAGTTAATAATGTAATAGCTCATAGTCCTTCCGAATTTTGCACTATTTGTAGATAGGAAGAAATTGACCTCTTCTCCGATAGGGCACCTTGAAGCCCTGGCCACCGTAGCAGTTGACTATAGGGACGAGAATTATGACGATTCGGGGATAGGTGCGAATCCATCGTAAGGGACGTGGGTTTACAGTACGATGGACGCAAATATCACCTTGGAGTGTTGATGGGTACTGATTGTAGCACGACAGAGTGGCGTCGGCGACGATGAGGCGTCGGGGGAAGACGATAAGGGATGCTCACGTGTGATTCTCAAACTAGGGGCGATTTTGTGTTAACGGAACGCTGTCCTGTTTGCAGTCTTCTAACATTCAACTTATTCCGCTCGACTACGTACGTTTATTGAGTTCTGCTTTGACCGATAGAAAACCTCGGAAGCTAATATAATTTCCATGTTTTTTAGGGTTGAGAAACCCTAATTTGCCATTGTCATGACCTGCAACTGTTTCGAGGTTCCCAATTTCGAGTTGTTTCTTCGAATATTCTGCCTGGGATTTAAAATCAAATGAAAATTTTCTAGTCTTTAGTTACATCTGAAGAGCAGCTGTCAATGGTTTTTCAATTCCTGCTTTAAGTTTTTAATATCCTATCGCTGCATTTCATTCAAGTCGCTTTAGTGTAGGGTCATTGAAGTGGCCCAAAAAGAATGTGTTAATGAGGGAACAAAAAGGAGACTTTTCGAGGAAGTTTTATTTTAGTGGTAGCAGTAACTCACAAGCAACCGGGCACATCTTTGAGTCGCCCTAAACGGTAGGTGGTGTGTTTTCTGATAGAGCGAGAAATCTGGAAACACGTTAGCTCGTTTATTCTATGTCATTTTAATGGCCCTAGTTGCTCACCAATTATGTTTGATCCCAAAATTTTCTTTCTAACCACTTATTCTCTTGGAAGGCCGTATCACGTTGCATTCTTAAGATCCACAAAAATTCGAGTAGTATTGGAAGAATCTCAGTTGAAATTCCGAATTGTCGTTGTCATGTAGGTGAAAGCATACCAAAATTTTCATTGCCGTGACCGAAACCGCCACGCCATTGTTATGACTTCTGTAATGTCGTGGAAATCAAAATTTAAATTCGAATTTAATTTAATTTAATTTGAATTTTACTTTGTTTTTTGTGCTCCAACATTTTTGCTTTGGCATCAGGGGGTAGGGAATTTAAGAGGACGGTAAAAAATTTTTTGATTTAATAAACAATAAAAAAACCTCAAATCACTCAAATGCAGGGATCGAGCGATCGACTAATTTTCAACAAATTTTGGCCTGTAAAATTGTGTATCAACTACGCTAAAATCCTCGTTTTCAATTCTGACATCCCTTTCGTGTTTTCGCAAAAAAAAAGTTGTTCCGTGAACAGAATGATCAAAAACAAAAAATGCGTGTGAATATTTTGATTTTGGAGATAAGAAGATTCCATGCTCAAGTGAAAGTAATGCACCATAGGTAACCGCAATCCCCATCTGTCTTTTCACCGAGTGAGGCAGCCTGCCAGTCGACCTTCTTGGAAGCAAACTTAAGCATGTAGGCTGGGCAGAGCCTATAGGTTTGTTCTGACAAGAGGTTCAGAACCAGTTCAGAACTGAACACGCCCCTTTTTGGCTGTTTTGACACGCCAGAACTAGTTCTGAAAAATCTCGAACCTCTTGGTTCAATGTTTGGACAAGGAGTCCAGAACCACTTAGAGCTAGTTCAAGTGGTTCGAAGATTTTTTCCAGAACTTTTAGTCCAAGACGTGCACAGTAGATTTATTGCGTTATCAACGGTTATCATATATTCCCGCCCAAATTGCCTTTCATTGAGGTTTTCATTGAAACAGAGGAAACTTAAGACGAACAGTTTGTGCTTAAGTAGGTATGTACTCAATAATAGATAAGCGATTAATTCTTCCCAACTTACGTTCCATTGATGAGCAGAAGTAAAGATAGAGAATCAGTTGTCAGATTCAAAAATACTGTCACCGACAGAAACAGTCAGAAAATTACAAAAAATAGTTAGTCAAGTTGTTTTGATTTTTGTAGGAATATTATTATGTGTTATTGCTGTTGCCTCTTTTTTTAGTCTCGATGTCTGACAGAACCATGCGGGAAGGGGACGTTCAGGTTTTTGGTTCCAAACTAGTTCGGAAAGCGTTCGGACAAGTAGAACGAATACCGAAAGTTCTCAGTGGTTCTATCCCTCCCCCTGTAGGTTCTGGTTCGATCCCTAACTGGTTCGGTACCTCTTGTTAAAACAAACCTTAAACTCAAGGAATTGTAACGAACTCGATCAAAGTCCATCTACAGTGGCTGATCAGACTGCGTGGTAAGATTTTCGGTATATGGGTTCTTGTGGATAATATTCCTCAGTCTTCTCTCGCGCTTGTGTTAGGTTGTGAGGTGTTAAGTGTTTGCTGCAAAATGCTTCCAAAGTGATTTGTCTTCGAATTGGGGACGGGTTTTTGCGGTTGGATGTTTAGGTAAAAGGCAATTGTTCACGCTGTGAAATGTGTAGTGAAGTGTTTTATATCGTCATCATGATTTCTTCTCCTACGCTCATCTTGTTCATCATTTGTCGAACAACATTCTTCTACAAGGTACTTACCTGCATGCTGCTTGAATATTTCCTACTCACACTTAATTTACGTACCAATTTTACCAAATTCATAATCCTATGGAATGTAGAAGATTGTGACTGTACGGGTTATTAGTGATAATACCTGTATAGGCTGATTCATATTTCTGACGAAGAATATATCGATGTGTACTAGGATCGATGTTTTTATAGGATCACACTCTAGACCACTGCCATGTTGGATTGCTTTGCACAACCACCTTCGTGCCCCCCCCCCCCATGTAAGTTAGTACCCCCTCCCCCAAAACAAACATGTAAAAAATACTCCTTATTACCCCTTATTTTTTCTAAAACTAATCACGGACAATATTCGAGCACTGCCATTGTCACTTATACATTTTCAGATAGAAAAACAAACCACATTCAAATGAATTACCTACTTGATTCATTATTATTTACGTTCGATCTAGTGGTGTAAAACATTTTTGAATGTCGTCCCGTTAAACTCTGTTTCAATCAACTTTACCCTCCCAAAAATTTTGTTGGAACCCCCCCCCCCAAGTATTTCAATGACGCAGTCTGCGTCATAGTCCCCCTTCCCCATGGGCACCAATGATAATATTATGGAATTGAAAAGATAATACTTTTTATATGAAAAAAGTCAAGCTGCACGACTGTGACTTCTTTAGATATGCTTAGTTGTGAACATTCAGCTGCAAAACATATCATTCCCCATCTTTTCATATCGTGATCGATCTACGCGAGAGTTGGGTCCTCTCAAGAAGTGTTTTGTTCACGGTACGGGCCCAACGCAACTGCCGGCTCCACCATTCATTTAGAGGCGTTTAATGATTTCACGGGCCGTCGCCGTCGAGAAGGACGAGCTGACCACGACCCGCGGGAGAATTAGCCGGTGGTGACAAATCGTGAGGGGGTTCGAGATCCAGAGATGTCCAGAAATCGGCTCATCGTGTCTAGCGCAAACTCCCAGTGCGGTGAGCGGCCTCTCAAGCACAAAGGAGGAAAACGAAAATGATCTGAATCCGCGCCAAGACGCTGGTGGGGTCCCTGGGTCGACGCCACCCAACAAAGCCAATTCCGATTTGGGCAGCTGCTCTGTACCTTTGGAGCTTGCTCTGTAAATACCGATTGTGTACAGAGCAAACTTTAATTTCATGAAAACAAAAAATATAGACGGGTGATAGGGGCAATTTCGAGTCTACCACCTGTGAAATTTCACTCGTTAGGCTTATGCTCTTGATTTTTTCCCTAATTACAGGTTTTGATAGGTTCTTCAGTAGCCTTTGACAACAGTAAGTCCAATTGGTTCTTAAATAACCGTAAATAGGTAATTTACCTGCATGCATGCATTAATTGATACAGGTGCATTCGTAACGGCTATTAGCCACGAAGTCTAAAACCAATATTTCAACCCAACACAAACACCACTAGAAAAATGCGAACCAACAATTTTAATAACGGGTAATAAAACTACAGTCACCACACATTTCATGGTTACAGCAAAGATACAAGTACACGAGCATTCATGGACACATAAAACAACGTCATACAGAATTTAGCGCAAGACGTCATATTAGGACTAGATTTTCTCAAAAAAGCACAGGTAGTGAACGACATCGAAGGACACAAAATCCACTTTAAATTCGATACCAACACCCCAGTCCAATTAGTGTCAGAACTAGATAATGAACGTAGAATTCCACGCATAATGCTCCTACAATCTGACGAACGTTTCCGAAACGAATTTATGCAGGAATACCCTCAAGTACTGACCGAAGAACTCGGATGCACTAATCTAGTAACACGTGAAGTTAAATTAAAGCCAGGGGCAGAACTACCAATGTCTACCCAGCCTTCATCCGACCAGGTAACCCGTTCTTCAACTATCATTGTATTTAAATCAAATTGATATCAATATCCAACATCCATCCTATTAACCGAGCTCCTTACCTAATACCGCTGCGGTGCTATTTCATGAAAAACAAAATGAACGATAGTAAGAAATTCTTAAATCGTTTCCACCTCGTGGTTAATAGGAGCCTCGTAGTAATAAATAACTCAATCTATTACCAAACCTTGTGTAGAATTATTTCTTGAACCTAATATATCTTAATATAAAATAACCGTAGTAATTAATAAGGTCAAAAAAGGGAATAATATCAAGAAATCGTAATCAAGTAAAGGTAGATAAAACAATTGCTTACAAGTATTACATGTGGGGGGTCTGAAAGTTATATACTCGACTCAGCAGTTGATTTTCATGCACTTATAATTTATCTATGAACGCATTTTTTTTCCTCATTCAAGTTGAGGATCTTACGCATTGAAAATAGGTTTTGCAATGCTCCTGTAAAATCTTGTCAGCAATTATGATCAACGAAAAGCTGTCTACAGTTAGTTTATTTCGAGTCCGGTTTTTCCATTTTAGGCGTCTGTTTCAGATTGTTACGGAGATTAGTTTCCAAGGTCTGGTTGAAAAAATTAAAAGTACGAGATTGAAACCTTCTTCAGTGATCGAGTGAAAAATCATCTTAATCTGAGAGTCAAAAGTCGTCATAAATGATGATTTTTCACGCGAAATAAACAAATTTTGGTCATTATTCCGCAAAAAAATGAGTCGAATCAAGAAACGGATAGCATCACGTGAATCAGCGTTAAAAAACAATGAAAATTCATGTGCCACACTTTACAGTTCACCATCGTCCACTATTTGACAATTTTGGGGTTGCGCAACTTTGCGTGCACGCTGAACCGGTTACGCGCAATAAAAAAAATTATTTGGCGGGTCAAATTTTCATGAAATTTTGAGTAGAATCCGAATCTGTAATAAATAAACGCTGCAAATTCAATTTCATTCATTTGGCTTGCATTCATAATTTGAATTTCTGCAAAGCTTTGGAGTGTGCGTGTTTCACAGGTTATAGAGCGATTATTGAATTTTAGGAGATATGCATAGAGCACGTAAATCTGTTCTCAACCAAAATACCTATTCGGATTGATCAGTTGATCATATTTGTGTGCTTCTCGTTATTTCAAGAGCGATTACAATGGAAAAATATTCTATTTGAAAATCTTAAATTTCCTAGGACGGAGCATGCATCAGAATGCTTCAACACGTGTATCGGCTATAAACCCTTTTAGGAGTTCACTCCAGTATCTACATTCACTACATCACTAGGTTACTGCAATAAAAAAAAAAAAAAAACTCTTGTGTTTGTTTTGATCGCAGTAACCTTGTGATGTAGTGAATGTGGATGCAAATGTTGGCACCATAAAACGGGCCATAGATCGGGAATGGTTTGACCTACGGACCTGGGGAGGGCTCATTCGATTCCTCATGGAAAGTTCTTCAAAAAAGTCCAAATTTAGGCCGCCTTGACTTTTTTTGAGATTTTTAGGGATTTTACAAAGCTTTGACAACCCTTAAAGGGCACTTTAAATTAAGTGAGAGTGCCGGCTAAAGAATTGGGGCGTTGTCGGAACCAATATTGATTTTTCCTGAAAATTTCAGATTTTTTGCTCCAGCCGCTTGGGAGACATTGTGCGTACGGCGTACGGGGGACGGACGGAAAATTTTTATTGCAGATTCGGATTCTACACCCTTTGAAACGTAAACCATGAAATTTTCAGGGGGGTTAAACATTTTTTTTTCAAGAGCGATCACAATGCTTTATTATTGAATAATAAACCAAAATGTGGGTTCTCGTTTGAAATAAGAAAGTTAGTGAGGTATTTGAAATCCTTGGAAAAAACGCTGCAAATTCCTTCACTGGGGTTTATTATTCAATTGGCTTGCGTTCATGATTTGAATTTCTACTAAGCTTTGGAGTGTGCGTGTTTCACATGATAGGGCGATTATTGAATTTCAGGAGATATGCATGGAGCACGTAAATCTGTTCTCAACCAAAATACCTATTTGGATTGATCAGTTGATAATATTTGTGTGCCTCCTGAAATTCGATAATCGCTCTATCACCTGTGAAACGCGCACACTCCAAAGCTTAGTAGAAATTCAAATCATGAACGCAAGACAATTGAATAATAAACCCCAGTGAATGAATTTGCAGCGTTTTTTTAAACTGCTACAGTTTAAGTTCTTCATGTTGCTCGTGTACGTCATATTTCCTTTCAAAATAGATAATATTTCTTTTTTTCTCATTAGTAACTTCTCAGTTATAATGGAATTTGTGATTTTACCGTTAGGTCAACATCTTTATTTCTGTTTTTGCAGGAACCCAAGAAGATGGAAGCAAGACCCTGAGTCGAAAACTTGGCAGATTGAACATGAATCACCACCAGCCCAGCACCCTACTACTATACGGTATGTACACAGTATTTTTAATTTTCACGTTACGAATACTTATTTACCCCAGCAATAATATTGAATGATAAACACCAGTAATAATATTGAATAATATTTACCTATATAATATCAGCGTTTCATGCATATCAGAATGCTTCAACCCGTGTATCAGCTATAGACTACAAGTATCCACATCGGCTATCACTCCATTATCCACATTCACTACAACTCGACGCTATCGACATCACTAGGTCACAAACAAACAATAATAAACCAAAAAACGCAAATCTTGGCACCATAAATCGGGCCATGGATCGGGAATGGTTTGACTTACGGACGTGGGGAAGGGCTCATTCGATTCCTCATGGTATGTTCTTAAAATAAGTTTACATTCATGCCGCTTGGACTTGTTTTGAGGTTTTTAGGGATTTTACAAAACTTTGACAGCCCTTAAAGAGCACTTTAAATAGAGTGAGAGAGCTGGCTCAAGAATTGGGGCGTCGTCGGACCAAAATGGGGTTTTCCTGAAAATTTCAGATCTTTGGTTCCAGCCGTTTGGGAGAAATCGTGCGTATGGCGTACGGCGTACGGACGGAAAAATTTTTATTGCAGATTTGGATTCTACACCCTTTGAAACGTATACCATGAAATTTTCAGGGGGGTTAGAATTTTTTTTTTCAAGAGCGATTACAATGGTTTATTGTTGAATAATAAACCAAAACATGATGATTCAAAAAAATTGTTCCTTGTTTACTCCCATTTTGACGATTTTGAGGGAGGGGGGGGGGGCACCGTGGGACACCCTGCTGCCCAAATTAAACAAACCTTAGCACGGAGAGGGCTAGAAAAAGATGAAGAGCCCCTAACAGACTGCTAAATTCGGTAATTCGGTATCCCATTCACATGCAAAGGTATGCATACCAATGAATCTAAGGATCACTCACCTTCTTTTGCTTCAAAATTAGATGAAAATTGTGCAATTTATACGTGCTACCAAGATTATTCACTTAGCAAACCCATAGCTATGTGAATCATTCCATTCAAGAGAGTTATTCAAGGAAAACATCAACTGCAATCCAAAGTTGAGAGTAAACAGACCAACATTCCGTAAGAACTGATTTCAGTAGTGAAACTTGACTTTCATATTAAGATATGCCAATTTGTATAATGTCTGTAGGAAAGAATGAGAATTGTTTATTGTCTGCAAGGTGCAATGATCAGTATGCATAGGAAGAGAGACATATTCGAAACAAATATTGTCCTTGAAGGGGTTAACACGTGAAGTGAGAATGACAATTTCGATTGATGAGCAAACATACCTAATTATTTTACAGTAATCTGGAAAGTGCTACTTCATCTCGATGAATTTGAAGGAAACTTGCTAAATTGGCTAGGCTCTGGCTAGGAAGCTCAAATAGCCTAAATTCAGTAGGCATATTATCCGTGCACAAAACTGCAGATGGAATACCTCCTCTACGCGTCTGCCCCACAACATTCGTCATGAGGCTCTCGAATGGAACAAGATCCAGGGCAAGACTTTCCATCTCCGTACTCTCCCATTTTTCCTTTTTTATTCGCACCTTTCACACGTGTGACTGAGTGACTGTCTTCACTCTTGGTTTTTCACTTCGACAAGACGCCGAGACGTCTATATCGTCCGTTTCATCACCCATCGCAATCTCTTCTAGATGGGAATCCCCTCCCCTTGTTTTCGCATGGTTAAGGAATACGCCGACACAAAGAAGGTTTTGTGTGCTCACCGGACCCTCATCCGAGCTAATTGAGCATTCATCTTCCCAGTTCTAGATTATTCATTTTCTTTCAAAAGGTTTTCTTCACACTTTTTCTCGTCTTTTGATGGTTGTTGAAACTCTTTCGGGATCCCTTCTGGGTGAAATACTGGGGTTGCAGCACGCGCTCAAGCCTCGTTATCAAAGGTGTAGCGTAATGGACACATTCCGCTTCCATATTCTCACGGCTGATCCGCTTTCAATAATAATTTCGTCCACCTTGAGTATTTAATATACTAAGTTTATGTGCAACACTCGCTTACCAATCTACATACGGCTTTGATGAGGTTTTATACAACGAACAACTCAACATGATAAATTAAAACTCGGCCACCATCAGAGTGGTAACTAAAATTCGTTCCTTTTCATTCAAATTACATTAACAGAATTCAACTGATATGTTTCGAACTGACCCGTTTACGAACGAAGCCAAACTCAATCCCATGTGTATTGAAAACTGTTCCGCCTTGATGCTCATAAACGTAACTATTGAGTCTAAAATACAGGGTGTCCCATCTATAAGGGCCCAATAAGGAATTACAGCCATACGGTGAGAGCTATCAAAAAATTGCACACATTTTTTATAGTACATTTTAAAGGACAGTGTTATTCAAGACCACAAAAGATGTATTTTAGGTAAAAATCCAATAATGCTAATCTATAATTAGTTACATTGATATTCATCACCGTTTTAACCTTGTAGCTAATATACTGGGTGTCCTATCTATATGGGCCCAGCAAAGAATTACAGCCATACGGTGCTAGCTATCAAAAAATTGAACTGGCCTTTTCTATAGTATTTTTACTCTGCTTGAAGGTCGTGGAATCCGTTTTTCATTTTTCGAAGTTTTAGTGCCTCAAATCTTCGATTGAAACTTGGGGTTACCTCTTGACCCCCCATTTTTATCCCAGTTTTCGATTGTAAGTTAAATTTGGAAAAGAAAATGCATCGTTGAGAATTTTATTAAAGACTTCGTTTCAGAGTTGTTTCACTTTTTGCTAACAACAAAAATCGTCGAATTCTTTATTAAAAAAAAAAAACGCTTTTCTCCAATTATCTTCAATATTTTTTAGATTTTGGCCACATTTTTGAAATCAGCATCAAATTTCCTATCAACAGAAGCCAGTTCCCATCATCAACAATCATCATCAGGGGAATGACGTTACAGTTGAAGCGCTAACGATTTGAGAAAAATGAAGTTTTCCTAAACTATTGGTTGTTGAAAAAATGTTTAAAAAAAAGGAAAATTTAATAGATCGAATGATTCAGTATTTTATTTAATTAACAGCTTTTGCAAATTATTAATCATTATTCAATGTGATCATACCTATTTTTAATTTGGCGGAAAAACCGTAACCATTTTGAAAAACATTTGAAACTCCCCGCCGTCGTATGGACTAGTCTAGGTTGACTTGATGATAAAGAGCAGAATTCAGAGTGAATAATTAGTATCAAGAGGCTGTTGTTTTGTTGATCCTTGAATGCAGTTGAAAAAATGCCGTTAAGAGATTTCTAGTCAGTTGTGTTGCAACACGTCGAAAATGCCAACTGCTGCGTTTACTCCTTCAGAGATATTGGTCATTCTGCTTACAGAAGCAAGGGGGTCTACTTGAGACGTAGTTAGTTTTAGTAGAATGAAAAGTGCCAATAAAACAAGTCTAGTAAAATTTGTATTTGTACTACTTATTTACTACCACTTGATGCAACAATTGAAAAGTCAATCCACTGATGATGATTGTTGATGACGGAAACTGGCTCCAAATGATGGGTTGCTGATTTCAAAAATGTGGTCAAAATCTACAAAATACTGAAGGTAATTGGAGAAAAGCGTTTTTAAGAAGAATTCGTCGATTTTTGTTGTTAGTAAAAAGTGAAATAACTCTGAAATGAAATCTTTAAAAACATTTTCAACGATGCATTTCCTCTTCCAAATTTAAATTAAATAAATTCTCCCTTAATTAAATTTTTGAAAAAAAGGGGGGTCAAGAGATAACCTCAAGTTTCAATCGAAGATTTGAGGCACTAAAACATCGAAAACTGAAAAACGGATTTTACCACCTTCAGGCAGAGTGAAAATACTATAGAAAACGCTGCAAATTCTTTCACTGGGGTTTATTATTCAATTGGCTTGCGTTCATGATTTGAATTTCTACTAAGCTTTGGAGTGTGCGTGTTTCACAGGTGATAGACTATGACTTGTGAAACACGCACACTCCAAAGCTTAGTAGAATTTCAAATCATGAACGCAAGCCAATTGAATAATAAACCCCAGTCAAAGAATTTGCAGCGTTTTTTTTATGGTTATCAGAATTCTTCAACCCGTGTATCGGCTGCCAAGCCTTTTAGGAGTTCACTCCAGTATCCACATTATTACAGCACGTCACTAGGTTACTGCTATCAAAACAAAAACAACTATATACCAAAACCCCACTGAAAGAATTTGCAGCGTTTCATGCATATAAGAATGTTTCAACCCTTGTATCGGCTACAAACCTTTTAGGAGTTCACTCCAGTATCCACATTACTACATCACTAGGTTACTGATATCAAAACAAAAACAATAATAAACCAAAATAACGCAAATGTTGGCACCATAAATCGGGCCATAGATCGTTAATGGTTCGACCCAAGGACCTGGGGAGGGGCTCATTCGATTCCTCATGGGAAGTTCTTTAAAAAGAGTTCAAATTTAGGCTGCCTTGACTTTTTTGACGTTTTTAGACATTTTACAAAACTTTGACAACCCTTTAAATTTGTTGAAAGAGCTGGCTTAAGAATTGGGGCATCGTCGGACCAAAATGGAGTTTTCCTGAAAATTTCAGCTTTTTTGCTTCAGCCGTTTGGGAGAAATCGTGCGTACGGCGTACGGCGGACAGACGGAAAATTTTGTGTTGCAGATTCGGATTCTACACCCTTTGAAACGTAAACCATGAAATTTTCAGGGGGTTAGAATTTTTTTTTCCAGAGCGATTACAATGGTTTATTATTGAATGATGAACCAAAAAGTCCAGTTCAATTTATTGATAGCTCGCACCGAACGGCTGTAATTCCTTTCTGGGCCCATATAGATGGGACACCCTGTATATTAGCTACAAGGTTAAAACGGTGATGAATATCAATGTAACTAACTGTAGATTCAGTTGTAATTATGAATATCGTTTCCGTAAGACCGTTTCCGAGTAAAGAAAGGATTTTTAGGGGTTCTGAATAAAGCATTATTGGATTTTT
>JAVIWC010000515.1:0-19255 GCA_031894815.1 Creontiades dilutus | reverse complement strand
GGTTTTTGGGGTGCTGAACACGAATCTGAAGTCCGTTTTTCGATAAAACGCTTCCTTCATGGTTATTTTCGCGATTTTTCATCAAAATTGCTCAAAAATAAACTCTGTTTAATCCCTTTCAAACCTACTCTCTAAGGGGTTTTTCGGGGTGCTGAACACGAATCTCGAAGTCCGTTTTTCGATAAAACGCTTCCTTCATGGTTATTTTCGCGTTTTTTCTCAAAAATTAACTCTGTTTAATCGCTTTCAAACCTACTCTCTAAGGGGTTTTTCGGGGTGCTGAACACGAATCTGAAGTCCTTTTTTCGATAAAACGCTTCCTTCATGGTTATTTTCGCGTTTTTTCATCAAAATTGCTCAAAAATAAACTCTGTTTAATCGCTTTCAAACCTACTCTCTAAGGGGTTTTTCGGGGTGCTGAACACGAATCTGAAGTCCTTTTTTCGATAAAACGCTTCCTTCATGGTTATTTTCGCGTTTTTTCATCAAAATTGCTCAAAAAATTAACTCTGTTTAATCGCTTTCAAACCTACTCTCTAAGGGGTTTTTCGGGGTGCTGAACACGAATCTGAAGTCCTTTTTCGATAAAACGCTTCCTTCATGGTTATTTTCGCGTTTTTTCATCAAAATTGCTCAAAAATTATCTCTGTTTAATCGCTTTCAAACCTACTCTCTAAGGGGTTTTTCGGGGTGCTGAACACGAATCTGAAGTCCTTTTTTCGATAAAACGCTTCCTTCATGGTTATTTTCGCGTTTTTTCATCAAAATTGCTCAAAAATAAACTCTGTTTAATCGCTTTCAAACCTACTCTCTAAGGGGTTTTTCGGGGTGCTGAACACGAATCTGAAGTCCTTTTTTCGATAAAACGCTTCCTTCATGGTTATTTTCGCGTTTTTTCATCAAAATTGCTCAAAAATAAACTCTGTTTAATCGCTTTCAAACCTACTCTCTAAGGGGTTTTTCGGGGTGCTGAACACGAATCTGAAGTCCGTTTTTCGATAAAACGCTTCCTTCATGGTTATTTTCGCGTTTTTTCATCAAAATTGCTCAAAAATTAACTCTGTTTAATCGCTTTCAAACCTACTCTCTAAGGGGTTTTTCGGGGTGCTGAACACGAATCTGAAGTCCGTTTTTCGATAAAACGCTTCCTTCATGGTTATTTTCGCGTTTTTTCATCAAAATTGCTCAAAAATAAACTCTGTTTAATCGCTTTCAAACCTACTCTCTAAGGGGTTTTTCGGGGTGCTGAACACGAATCTGAAGTCCGTTTTTCGATAAAACGCTTCCTTCATGGTTATTTTCGCGATTTTTCATCAAAATTGCTCAAAAATTAACTCTGTTTAATCGCTTTCAAACCTACTCTCTAAGGGGTTTTTCGGGGTGCTGAACACGAATCTGAAGTCCGTTTTTCGATAAAACGCTTCCTTCATGGTTATTTTCGCGATTTTTCATCAAAATTGCTCAAAAATTAACTCTGTTTAATCCCTTTCAAACCTACTCTCTAAGGGGTTTTTCGGGGTGCTGAACACGAATCTGAAGTCCGTTTTTCGATAAAACGCTTCCTTCATGGTTATTTTCGCGTTTTTTCATCAAAATTGCTCAAAAATTAAACTCTGTTTAATCGCTTTCAAACCTACTCTCTAAGGGGTTTTTCGGGGTGCTGAACACGAATCTGAAGTCCGTTTTTCGATAAAACGCTTCCTTCATGGTTATTTTCGCGTTTTTTCATCAAAATTGCTCAAAAATTAAACTCTGTTTAATCCCTTTCAAACCTACTCTCTAAGGGGTTTTTCGGGGTGCTGAACACGAATCTGAAGTCCGTTTTTCGATAAAACGCTTCCTTCATGGTTATTTTCGCGATTTTTCATCAAAATTGCTCAAAAATTATCTCTGTTTAATCCCTTTCAAACCTACTCTCTAAGGGGTTTTTCGGGGTGCTGAACACGAATCTGAAGTCCGTTTTTCGATAAAACGCTTCCTTCATGGTTATTTTCGCGATTTTTCATCAAAATTGCTCAAAAATTATCTCTGTTTAATCCCTTTCAAACCTACTCTCTAAGGGGTTTTTCGGGGTGCTGAACACGAATCTGAAGTCCGTTTTTCGATAAAACGCTTCCTTCATGGTTATTTTCGCGATTTTTCATCAAAATTGCTCAAAAATTATCTCTGTTTAATCCCTTTCAAACCTACTCTCTAAGGGGTTTTTCGGGGTGCTGAACACGAATCTGAAGTCCGTTTTTCGATAAAACGCTTCCTTCATGGTTATTTTCGCGATTTTTCATCAAAATTGCTCAAAAATTATCTCTGTTTAATCCCTTTCAAACCTACTCTCTAAGGGGTTTTTCGGGGTGCTGAACACGAATCTGAAGTCCGTTTTTCGATAAAACGCTTCCTTCATGGTTATTTTCGCGATTTTTCATCAAAATTGCTCAAAAATTATCTCTGTTTAATCCCTTTCAAACCTACTCTCTAAGGGGTTTTTCGGGGTGCTGAACACGAATCTGAAGTCCGTTTTTCGATAAAACGCTTCCTTCATGGTTATTTTCGCGATTTTTCATCAAAATTGCTCAAAAATTATCTCTGTTTAATCCTTTCAAACCTACTCTCTAAGGGGTTTTTCGGGGTGCTGAACACGAATCTGAAGTCCGTTTTTCGATAAAACGCTTCCTTCATGGTTATTTTCGCGATTTTTCATCAAAATTGCTCAAAAATTATCTCTGTTTAATCCCTTTCAAACCTACTCTCTAAGGGGTTTTTCGGGGTGCTGAACACGAATCTGAAGTCCGTTTTTCGATAAAACGCTTCCTTCATGGTTATTTTCGCGATTTTTCATCAAAATTGCTCAAAAATTATCTCTGTTTAATCCCTTTCAAACCTACTCTCTAAGGGGTTTTTCGGGGTGCTGAACACGAATCTGAAGTCCGTTTTTCGATAAAACGCTTCCTTCATGGTTATTTTCGCGATTTTTCATCAAAATTGCTCAAAAATTATCTCTGTTTAATCCTTTCAAACCTACTCTCTAAGGGGTTTTTCGGGGTGCTGAACACGAATCTGAAGTCCGTTTTTCGATAAAACGCTTCCTTCATGGTTATTTTCGCGATTTTTCATCAAAATTGCTCAAAAATTATCTCTGTTTAATCCCTTTCAAACCTACTCTCTAAGGGGTTTTTCGGGGTGCTGAACACGAATCTGAAGTCCGTTTTTCGATAAAACGCTTCCTTCATGGTTATTTTCGCGATTTTTCATCAAAATTGCTCAAAAATTATCTCTGTTTAATCCCTTTCAAACCTACTCTCTAAGGGGTTTTTCGGGGTGCTGAACACGAATCTGAAGTCCGTTTTTCGATAAAACGCTTCCTTCATGGTTATTTTCGCGATTTTTCATCAAAATTGCTCAAAAATTATCTCTGTTTAATCCCTTTCAAACCTACTCTCTAAGGGGTTTTTCGGGGTGCTGAACACGAATCTGAAGTCCGTTTTTCGATAAAACGCTTCCTTCATGGTTATTTTTGCGATTTTTCATCAAAATTGCTCAAAAATTATCTCTGTTTAATTTTGTCAAACCTAACAAGGGGTTTTTCGACAGACAGACACGGAACCAAAATTGTTCAGAAAGGTCAAAAACGCAAAATTCGATGGTTATTTTTGATTTTTTCATCAAAAAAATGTTCAAAAATGAAAACAAAGCTCTGTTTAATCGGAAGCAAAAATAAAGTCTCTAAAATGTTTTTCTGTCCAGAGGAACTGGAAAAACGTTAAGAACGTTTTTCGATGAAAACGATTAAACAGAGTTATTGTTCGAGATTTTTTATCAAAATTGCTCAAAAATTAACTCTGTTTAATCGCTTTCAAACCTACTCTCTAAGGGGTTTTTCAGGGTGAGCAATTTTGATGAACACGAAAGAAGTCCGTTTATCGAAAAACGCTTCCTTCATGTGTTATTTTCGCGATTTTTCATCAAAATTGCTCAAAAATTAAACTCTGTTTAATTTTCAAACCTTTTGATGAAAAATTCGCGAAAATAACCGTGAAAGAAGCGATTTATCTGAAAAACGGACTTCAGATTCGTGTTCAGCACCTCGAAAAACCCCTTTCAAGAGTAGGTTTGAAAGCGAATTAACAGATTTATTTTAGAGCAATTTTGATGAACAATAGCGAAAATAAACATAATATTTTTACGAAGTCTTGTAATCATAAATTGGATAAATAATTATCAATTGGGTATACAGTATTTTTCAACTAAATTGTGGTATCCTTACTTTCCATTTCCTGTGTTCTGGATCTATTTCTGAGATTTGACGCTGGTATTTAATCTTAAATTTAATTTCAACTGCATTCACGATGAACTAGACACCAAAGCCAACGAATGAATGAAACATGCAACCAACACCAAAATCAGACAAACTACTGTTTTGATTTTTTTAGTGATTTTCCAAATCGCCACAATTTAAATTTACGGTGCTCTCTGAATTTATATTACAATTCTCTACGACTTTCTTTCCCTACTCTTTACGATCAGAGTGGGGTTTCCAGGGACATGAGCATTAGAAAACGAGTGTAATTTAATTTTTCTCAATATGGGAAAAATCGTCGAATTTCGGCTGGCGATTGTGTCTGTACTGTTGGATTAAATTTTAGGTTTGAGGAACCCATTCAACGCGGAACTCAATCCTATTCCAGAATAAATGGAACAAGCTTTTCGATATCACGCGTAATTTCCAAGTTATAAGCAAAAAACTGAAAAACTTGCGAAGTTTTCTTGGTTTTTCGCAATTTTCTCAGATACGCGAGAGAAATTTTGATTGCAAACATCAGATTCGTGTTCAGCATTTCGAAAATATAAGAATCAAGTGAGAAAAAAACTCTGTTGAAAACTTTCCACCTCACGGCGATTAATTTCCTCCGGGGACTGGACTAAGAGACGGGCGTTTCGAAGAATCGGACGTGGCCTTTCGCTCGGGGGTCTTTCGCAGTTTTCACGTCGGTCGGGCGGGGCGCTCGGCCAATCGTAGTTCGGCAGCGGCCACTTCGGGACGTGGCCTTTCGCTCGGGGGTCTCGCAGTGCCCACGTCGGTCGGGCGGGGCGCTCGGCCAATCGTAGTTCGTCTCTCCTCCTCAGTCCTTCCCGAGGCCTCCGCCGGCAAGTATCATCCTGTGTTCCCGCGTTCGTTCAATCCGCGATAGTTCCCTCAAGATGTGAGATGCAGTTACCCCGATCGGTAAGTACCAATATTATCTTTAATACTACATCATCCTACTAACTATATGTTCAATACTAATCTTCCTACCAACATTATCTTTAACTCTACATCTTCCTACATACATTATCTTTAACACTACATCTTTCTACCAACTTTATCTTCAACACTATATCTTCCTACCAACAGTATCTTTAATCGGGTAGATCCACTCGATCGTATCTATACCGTATAGTCTACGAGATATCGAAAATGTAGGTAGAATCTGAACATTTAGTACCTATCTGGTAAGTAAGTGAATTATCTAATTACACATAACTTATAGTTGAGCAGTCCAGTTCCAAATTATGCTCATTATTAGTGACTCAAGCTTGAAACTGACCAGTACGGATTGCAGTTGAGTCATATAACTATGTATATTACATTATTTCTCTAAGGGGTTTTTCGGGGTGCTGAACACGAATTGAAGTCCGTTTTTCGATAAAACGCTTCCTTCATGGTTATTTTCGCGATTTTTCATCAAAATTGCTCAAAAATTATCTCTGTTTAATCCCTTTCAAACCTACTCTCTAAGGGGTTTTTCGGGGTGCTGAACACGAATCTGAAGTCCGTTTTTCGATAAAACGCTTCCTTCATGGTTATTTTCGCGATTTTTCATCAAAATTGCTCAAAAATTATCTCTGTTTAATCCCTTTCAAACCTACTCTCTAAGGGGTTTTTCGGGGTGCTGAACACGAATTGAAGTCCGTTTTTCGATAAAACGCTTCCTTCATGGTTATTTTCGCGATTTTTCATCAAAATTGCTCAAAAATTATCTCTGTTTAATCCCTTTCAAACCTACTCTCTAAGGGGTTTTTCGGGGTGCTGAACACGAATTGAAGTCCGTTTTTCGATAAAACGCTTCCTTCATGGTTATTTTCGCGATTTTTCATCAAAATTGCTCAAAAATTATCTCTGTTTAATCCCTTTCAAACCTACTCTCTAAGGGGTTTTTCGGGGTGCTGAACACGAATTCGAAGTCCGTTTTTCGATAAAACGCTTCCTTCATGGTTATTTTCGCGATTTTTCATCAAAATTGCTCAAAAATTATCTCTGTTTAATCCCTTTCAAACCTACTCTCTAAGGGGTTTTTCGGGGTGCTGAACACGAATTCGAAGTCCGTTTTTCGATAAAACGCTTCCTTCATGGTTATTTTCGCGATTTTTCATCAAAATTGCTCAAAAATTATCTCTGTTTAATCCCTTTCAAACCTACTCTCTAAGGGGTTTTTCGGGGTGCTGAACACGAATTCGAAGTCCGTTTTTCGATAAAACGCTTCCTTCATGGTTATTTTCGCGATTTTTCATCAAAATTGCTCAAAAATTATCTCTGTTTAATCCCTTTCAAACCTACTCTCTAAGGGGTTTTTCGGGGTGCTGAACACGAATTCGAAGTCCGTTTTTCGATAAAACGCTTCCTTCATGGTTATTTTCGCGATTTTTCATCAAAAAAATTATCTCTGTTTAATCCCTTTCAAACCTACTCTCTAAGGGGGGTTTTTCGGGGTGCTGAACACGAATTCGAAGTCCGTTTTTCGATAAAACGCTTCCTTCATGGTTATTTTCGCGATTTTTCATCAAAATTGCTCAAAAATTATCTCTGTTTAATCCCTTTCAAACCTACTCTCTAAGGGGTTTTTCGGGGTGCTGAACACGAATTCGAAGTCCGTTTTTCGATAAAACGCTTCCTTCATGGTTATTTTCGCGATTTTTCATCAAAATTGCTCAAAAATTATCTCTGTTTAATCCCTTTCAAACCTACTCTCTAAGGGGTTTTTCGGGGTGCTGAACACGAATTCGAAGTCCGTTTTTCGATAAAACGCTTCCTTCATGGTTATTTTCGCGATTTTTCATCAAAATTGCTCAAAAATTATCTCTGTTTAATCCCTTTCAAACCTACTCTCTAAGGGGTTTTTCGGGGTGCTGAACACGAATTCGAAGTCCGTTTTTCGATAAAACGCTTCCTTCATGGTTATTTTCGCGATTTTTCATCAAAATTGCTCAAAAATTATCTCTGTTTAATCCCTTTCAAACCTACTCTCTAAGGGGTTTTTCGGGGTGCTGAACACGAATTCGAAGTCCGTTTTTCGATAAAACGCTTCCTTCATGGTTATTTTCGCGATTTTTCATCAAAATTGCTCAAAAATTATCTCTGTTTAATCCTTTCAAACCTACTCTCTAAGGGGTTTTTCGGGGTGCTGAACACGAATTCGAAGTCCGTTTTTCGATAAAACGCTTCCTTCATGGTTATTTTCGCGATTTTTCATCAAAATTGCTCAAAAATTATCTCTGTTTAATCCCTTTCAAACCTACTCTCTAAGGGGTTTTTCGGGGTGCTGAACACGAATTCGAAGTCCGTTTTTCGATAAAACGCTTCCTTCATGGTTATTTTCGCGATTTTTCATCAAAATTGCTCAAAAATTATCTCTGTTTAATCCCTTTCAAACCTACTCTCTAAGGGGTTTTTCGGGGTGCTGAACACGAATTCGAAGTCCGTTTTTCGATAAAACGCTTCCTTCATGGTTATTTTCGCGATTTTTCATCAAAATTGCTCAAAAATTATCTCTGTTTAATCCCTTTCAAACCTACTCTCTAAGGGGTTTTTCGGGGTGCTGAACACGAATTCGAAGTCCGTTTTTCGATAAAACGCTTCCTTCATGGTTATTTTCGCGATTTTTCATCAAAATTGCTCAAAAATTATCTCTGTTTAATCCCTTTCAAACCTACTCTCTAAGGGGTTTTTCGGGGTGCTGAACACGAATTCGAAGTCCGTTTTTCGATAAAACGCTTCCTTCATGGTTATTTTCGCGATTTTTCATCAAAATTGCTCAAAAATTATCTCTGTTTAATCCCTTTCAAACCTACTCTCTAAGGGGTTTTTCGGGGTGCTGAACACGAATTCGAAGTCCGTTTTTCGATAAAACGCTTCCTTCATGGTTATTTTCGCGATTTTTCATCAAAATTGCTCAAAAATTATCTCTGTTTAATCCCTTTCAAACCTACTCTCTAAGGGGTTTTTCGGGGTGCTGAACACGAATTCGAAGTCCGTTTTTCGATAAAACGCTTCCTTCATGGTTATTTTCGCGATTTTTCATCAAAATTGCTCAAAAATTATCTCTGTTTAATCCCTTTCAAACCTACTCTCTAAGGGGTTTTTCGGGGTGCTGAACACGAATTCGAAGTCCGTTTTTCGATAAAACGCTTCCTTCATGGTTATTTTCGCGATTTTTCATCAAAATTGCTCAAAAATTATCTCTGTTTAATCCCTTTCAAACCTACTCTCTAAGGGGTTTTTCGGGGTGCTGAACACGAATTCGAAGTCCGTTTTTCGATAAAACGCTTCCTTCATGGTTATTTTCGCGATTTTTCATCAAAATTGCTCAAAAATTATCTCTGTTTAATCCCTTTCAAACCTACTCTCTAAGGGGTTTTTCGGGGTGCTGAACACGAATTCGAAGTCCGTTTTTCGATAAAACGCTTCCTTCATGGTTATTTTCGCGATTTTTCATCAAAATTGCTCAAAAATTATCTCTGTTTAATCCCTTTCAAACCTACTCTCTAAGGGGTTTTTCGGGGTGCTGAACACGAATTCGAAGTCCGTTTTTCGATAAAACGCTTCCTTCATGGTTATTTTCGCGATTTTTCATCAAAATTGCTCAAAAATTATCTCTGTTTAATCCCTTTCAAACCTACTCTCTAAGGGGTTTTTCGGGGTGCTGAACACGAATTCGAAGTCCGTTTTTCGATAAAACGCTTCCTTCATGGTTATTTTCGCGATTTTTCATCAAAATTGCTCAAAAATTATCTCTGTTTAATCCCTTTCAAACCTACTCTCTAAGGGGTTTTTCGGGGTGCTGAACACGAATTCGAAGTCCGTTTTTCGATAAAACGCTTCCTTCATGGTTATTTTCGCGATTTTTCATCAAAATTGCTCAAAAATTATCTCTGTTTAATCCCTTTCAAACCTACTCTCTAAGGGGTTTTTCGGGGTGCTGAACACGAATTCGAAGTCCGTTTTTCGATAAAACGCTTCCTTCATGGTTATTTTCGCGATTTTTCATCAAAATTGCTCAAAAATTATCTCTGTTTAATCCCTTTCAAACCTACTCTCTAAGGGGTTTTTCGGGGTGCTGAACACGAATTCGAAGTCCGTTTTTCGATAAAACGCTTCCTTCATGGTTATTTTCGCGATTTTTCATCAAAATTGCTCAAAAATTATCTCTGTTTAATCCCTTTCAAACCTACTCTCTAAGGGGTTTTTCGGGGTGCTGAACACGAATTCGAAGTCCGTTTTTCGATAAAACGCTTCCTTCATGGTTATTTTCGCGATTTTTCATCAAAATTGCTCAAAAATTATCTCTGTTTAATCCCTTTCAAACCTACTCTCTAAGGGGTTTTTCGGGGTGCTGAAACGAATTCGAAGTCCGTTTTTCGATAAAACGCTTCCTTCATGGTTATTTTCGCGATTTTTCATCAAAATTGCTCAAAAATTATCTCTGTTTAATCCCTTTCAAACCTACTCTCTAAGGGGTTTTTCGGGGTGCTGAACACGAATTCGAAGTCCGTTTTTCGATAAAACGCTTCCTTCATGGTTATTTTCGCGATTTTTCATCAAAATTGCTCAAAAATTATCTCTGTTTAATCCCTTTCAAACCTACTCTCTAAGGGGTTTTTCGGGGTGCTGAACACGAATTCGAAGTCCGTTTTTCGATAAAACGCTTCCTTCATGGTTATTTTCGCGATTTTTCATCAAAATTGCTCAAAAATTATCTCTGTTTAATCCCTTTCAAACCTACTCTCTAAGGGGTTTTTCGGGGTGCTGAACACGAATTCGAAGTCCGTTTTTCGATAAAACGCTTCCTTCATGGTTATTTTCGCGATTTTTCATCAAAATTGCTCAAAATTATCTCTGTTTAATCCCTTTCAAACCTACTCTCTAAGGGGTTTTTCGGGGTGCTGAACACGAATTCGAAGTCCGTTTTTCGATAAAACGCTTCCTTCATGGTTATTTTCGCGATTTTTCATCAAAATTGCTCAAAAATTATCTCTGTTTAATCCCTTTCAAACCTACTCTCTAAGGGGTTTTTCGGGGTGCTGAACACGAATTCGAAGTCCGTTTTTCGATAAAACGCTTCCTTCATGGTTATTTTCGCGATTTTTCATCAAAATTGCTCAAAAATTATCTCTGTTTAATCCCTTTCAAACCTACTCTAAGGGGTTTTTCGGGGTGCTGAACACGAATTCGAAGTCCGTTTTTCGATAAAACGCTTCCTTCATGGTTATTTTCGCGATTTTTCATCAAAATTGCTCAAAAATTATCTCTGTTTAATCCCTTTCAAACCTACTCTCTAAGGGGTTTTTCGGGGTGCTGAACACGAATTCGAAGTCCGTTTTCGATAAAACGCTTCCTTTCATGGTTATTTCTACTCTCTAAGGGGTTTTTCGGGGTGCTGAACACGAATTCGAAGTCCGTTTTTCGATAAAACGCTTCCTTCATGGTTATTTTCGCGATTTTTCATCAAAATTGCTCAAAAATTATCTCTGTTTAATCCCTTTCAAACCTACTCTCTAAGGGGTTTTTCGGGGTGCTGAACACGAATTCGAAGTCCGTTTTTCGATAAAACGCTTCCTTCATGGTTATTTTCGCGATTTTTCATCAAAATTGCTCAAAAATTATCTCTGTTTAATCCCTTTCAAACCTACTCTCTAAGGGGTTTTTCGGGGTGCTGAACACGAATTCGAAGTCCGTTTTTCGATAAAACGCTTCCTTCATGGTTATTTTCGCGATTTTTCATCAAAATTGCTCAAAAATTATCTCTGTTTAATCCCTTTCAAACCTACTCTCTAAGGGGTTTTTCGGGGTGCTGAACACGAATTCGAAGTCCGTTTTTCGATAAAACGCTTCCTTCATGGTTATTTTCGCGATTTTTCATCAAAATTGCTCAAAAATTATCTCTGTTTAATCCCTTTCAAACCTACTCTCTAAGGGGTTTTTCGGGGTGCTGAACACGAATTCGAAGTCCGTTTTTCGATAAAACGCTTCCTTCATGGTTATTTTCGCGATTTTTCATCAAAATTGCTCAAAAATTATCTCTGTTTAATCCCTTTCAAACCTACTCTCTAAGGGGTTTTTCGGGGTGCTGAACACGAATTCGAAGTCCGTTTTTCGATAAAACGCTTCCTTCATGGTTATTTTCGCGATTTTTCATCAAAATTGCTCAAAAATTATCTCTGTTTAATCCCTTTCAAACCTACTCTCTAAGGGGTTTTTCGGGGTGCTGAACACGAATTCGAAGTCCGTTTTTCGATAAAACGCTTCCTTCATGGTTATTTTCGCGATTTTTCATCAAAATTGCTCAAAAATTATCTCTGTTTAATCCCTTTCAAACCTACTCTCTAAGGGGTTTTTCGGGGTGCTGAACACGAATTCGAAGTCCGTTTTTCGATAAAACGCTTCCTTCATGGTTATTTTCGCGATTTTTCATCAAAATTGCTCAAAAATTATCTCTGTTTAATCCCTTTCAAACCTACTCTCTAAGGGGTTTTTCGGGGTGCTGAACACGAATTCGAAGTCCGTTTTTCGATAAAACGCTTCCTTCATGGTTATTTTCGCGATTTTTCATCAAAATTGCTCAAAAATTATCTCTGTTTAATCCCTTTCAAACCTACTCTCTAAGGGGTTTTTCGGGGTGCTGAACACGAATTCGAAGTCCGTTTTTCGATAAAACGCTTCCTTCATGGTTATTTTCGCGATTTTTCATCAAAATTGCTCAAAAATTATCTCTGTTTAATCCCTTTCAAACCTACTCTCTAAGGGGTTTTTCGGGGTGCTGAACACGAATTCGAAGTCCGTTTTTCGATAAAACGCTTCCTTCATGGTTATTTTCGCGATTTTTCATCAAAATTGCTCAAAAATTATCTCTGTTTAATCCCTTTCAAACCTACTCTCTAAGGGGTTTTTCGGGGTGCTGAACACGAATTCGAAGTCCGTTTTTCGATAAAACGCTTCCTTCATGGTTATTTTCGCGATTTTTCATCAAAATTGCTCAAAAATTATCTCTGTTTAATCCCTTTCAAACCTACTCTCTAAGGGGTTTTTCGGGGTGCTGAACACGAATTCGAAGTCCGTTTTTCGATAAAACGCTTCCTTCATGGTTATTTTCGCGATTTTTCATCAAAATTGCTCAAAAATTATCTCTGTTTAATCCCTTTCAAACCTACTCTCTCTAAGGGGTTTTTCGGGGTGCTGAACACGAATTCGAAGTCCGTTTTTCGATAAAACGCTTCCTTCATGGTTATTTTCGCGATTTTTCATCAAAATTGCTCAAAAATTATCTCTGTTTAATCCCTTTCAAACCTACTCTCTAAGGGGTTTTCGGGGTGCTGAACACGAATTCGAAGTCCGTTTTTCGATAAAACGCTTCCTTCATGGTTATTTTCGCGATTTTTCATCAAAATTGCTCAAAAATTATCTCTGTTTAATCCCTTTCAAACCTACTCTCTAAGGGGTTTTTCGGGGTGCTGAACACGAATTCGAAGTCCGTTTTTCGATAAAACGCTTCCTTCATGGTTATTTTCGCGATTTTTCATCAAAATTGCTCAAAAATTATCTCTGTTTAATCCCTTTCAAACCTACTCTCTAAGGGGTTTTTCGGGGTGCTGAACACGAATTCGAAGTCCGTTTTTCGATAAAACGCTTCCTTCATGGTTATTTTCGCGATTTTTCATCAAAATTGCTCAAAAATTATCTCTGTTTAATCCCTTTCAAACCTACTCTCTAAGGGGTTTTTCGGGGTGCTGAACACGAATTCGAAGTCCGTTTTTCGATAAAACGCTTCCTTCATGGTTATTTTCGCGATTTTTCATCAAAATTGCTCAAAAATTATCTCTGTTTAATCCCTTTCAAACCTACTCTCTAAGGGGTTTTTCGGGGTGCTGAACACGAATTCGAAGTCCGTTTTTCGATAAAACGCTTCCTTCATGGTTATTTTCGCGATTTTTCATCAAAAATTGCTCAAAAAATCCCTTTCAAACCTACTCTCTAAGGGGTTTTTCGGGGTGCTGAACACGAATTCGAAGTCCGTTTTTCGATAAAACGCTTCCTTCATGGTTATTTTCGCGATTTTTCATCAAAATTGCTCAAAAATTATCTCTGTTTAATCCCTTTCAAACCTACTCTCTAAGGGGTTTTTCGGGGTGCTGAACACGAATTGAAGTCCGTTTTTCGATAAAACGCTTCCTTCATGGTTATTTTCGCGATTTTTCATCAAAATTGCTCAAAAATTATCTCTGTTTAATCCCTTTCAAACCTACTCTCTAAGGGGTTTTTCGGGGTGCTGAACACGAATTCGAAGTCCGTTTTTCGATAAAACGCTTCCTTCATGGTTATTTTCGCGATTTTTCATCAAAATTGCTCAAAAATTATCTCTGTTTAATCCCTTTCAAACCTACTCTCTAAGGGGTTTTTCGGGGTGCTGAACACGAATTCGAAGTCCGTTTTTCGATAAAACGCTTCCTTCATGGTTATTTTCGCGATTTTTCATCAAAATTGCTCAAAAATTATCTCTGTTTAATCCCTTTCAAACCTACTCTCTAAGGGGTTTTTCGGGGTGCTGAACACGAATTCGAAGTCCGTTTTTCGATAAAACGCTTCCTTCATGGTTATTTTCGCGATTTTTCATCAAAATTGCTCAAAAATTATCTCTGTTTAATCCCTTTCAAACCTACTCTCTAAGGGGTTTTTCGGGGTGCTGAACACGAATTCGAAGTCCGTTTTTCGATAAAACGCTTCCTTCATGGTTATTTTCGCGATTTTTCATCAAAATTGCTCAAAAATTATCTCTGTTTAATCCCTTTCAAACCTACTCTCTAAGGGGTTTTTCGGGGTGCTGAACACGAATTCGAAGTCCGTTTTTCGATAAAACGCTTCCTTCATGGTTATTTTCGCGATTTTTCATCAAAATTGCTCAAAAATTATCTCTGTTTAATCCCTTTCAAACCTACTCTCTAAGGGGTTTTTCGGGGTGCTGAACACGAATTCGAAGTCCGTTTTTCGATAAAACGCTTCCTTCATGGTTATTTTCGCGATTTTTCATCAAAATTGCTCAAAAATTATCTCTGTTTAATCCCTTTCAAACCTACTCTCTAAGGGGTTTTTCGGGGTGCTGAACACGAATTCGAAGTCCGTTTTTCGATAAAACGCTTCCTTCATGGTTATTTTCGCGATTTTTCATCAAAATTGCTCAAAAATTATCTCTGTTTAATCCCTTTCAAACCTACTCTCTAAGGGGTTTTTCGGGGTGCTGAACACGAATTCGAAGTCCGTTTTTCGATAAAACGTGAACACGAATTGAAGTCCGTTTTTCGATAAAACGCTTCCTTCATGGTTATTTTCGCGATTTTTCATCAAAATTGCTCAAAAATTATCTCTGTTTAATCCCTTTCAAACCTACTCTCTAAGGGGTTTTTCGGGGTGCTGAACACGAATCTGAAGTCCGTTTTTCGATAAAACGCTTCCTTCATGGTTATTTTCGCGATTTTTCATCAAAATTGCTCAAAAATTATCTCTGTTTAATCCCTTTCAAACCTACTCTCTAAGGGGTTTTTCGGGGTGCTGAACACGAATCGAAGTCCGTTTTTCGATAAAACGCTTCCTTCATGGTTATTTTCGCGATTTTTCATCAAAATTGCTCAAAAATTATCTCTGTTTAATCCCTTTCAAACCTACTCTCTAAGGGGTTTTTTCGGGGTGCTGAACACGAATCGAAGTCCGTTTTTCGATAAAACGCTTCCTTCATGGTTATTTTCGCGATTTTTCATCAAAATTGCTCAAAAATTATCTCTGTTTAATCCCTTTCAAACCTACTCTCTAAGGGGTTTTTCGGGGTGCTGAACACGAATTGAAGTCCGTTTTTCGATAAAACGCTTCCTTCATGGTTATTTTCGCGATTTTTCATCAAAATTGCTCAAAAATTATCTCTGTTTAATCCCTTTCAAACCTACTCTCTAAGGGGTTTTTCGGGGTGCTGAACACGAATCGAAGTCCGTTTTTCGATAAAACGCTTCCTTCATGGTTATTTTCGCGATTTTTCATCAAAATTGCTCAAAAATTATCTCTGTTTAATCCCTTTCAAACCTACTCTCTAAGGGGTTTTTCGGGGTGCTGAACACGAATTCGAAGTCCGTTTTTCGATAAAACGCTTCCTTCATGGTTATTTTCGCGATTTTTCATCAAAATTGCTCAAAAATTATCTCTGTTTAATCCCTTTCAAACCTACTCTCTAAGGGGTTTTTCGGGGTGCTGAACACGAATTCGAAGTCCGTTTTTCGATAAAACGCTTCCTTCATGGTTATTTTCGCGATTTTTCATCAAAATTGCTCAAAAATTATCTCTGTTTAATCCCTTTCAAACCTACTCTCTAAGGGGTTTTTCGGGGTGCTGAACACGAATTCGAAGTCCGTTTTTCGATAAAACGCTTCCTTCATGGTTATTTTCGCGATTTTTCATCAAAATTGCTCAAAAATTATCTCTGTTTAATCCCTTTCAAACCTACTCTCTAAGGGGTTTTTCGGGGTGCTGAACACGAATTCGAAGTCCGTTTTTCGATAAAACGCTTCCTTCATGGTTATTTTCGCGATTTTTCATCAAAATTGCTCAAAAATTATCTCTGTTTAATCCCTTTCAAACCTACTCTCTAAGGGGTTTTTCGGGGTGCTGAACACGAATTGAAGTCCGTTTTTCGATAAAACTTTTCGCGATTTTTCATCAAAATTGCTCAAAAATTATCTCTGTTTAATCCTTTCAAACCTACTCTCTAAGGGGTTTTTCGGGGTGCTGAACACGAATTCGAAGTCCGTTTTTCGATAAAACGCTTCCTTCATGGTTATTTTCGCGATTTTTCATCAAAATTGCTCAAAAATTATCTCTGTTTAATCCCTTTCAAACCTACTCTCTAAGGGGTTTTTCGGGGTGCTGAACACGAATTCGAAGTCCGTTTTTCGATAAAACGCTTCCTTCATGGTTATTTTCGCGATTTTTCATCAAAATTGCTCAAAAATTATCTCTGTTTAATCCCTTTCAAACCTACTCTCTAAGGGGTTTTTCGGGGTGCTGAACACGAATTCGAAGTCCGTTTTTCGATAAAACGCTTCCTTCATGGTTATTTTCGCGATTTTTCATCAAAATTGCTCAAAAATTATCTCTGTTTAATCCCTTTCAAACCTACTCTCTAAGGGGTTTTTCGGGGTGCTGAACACGAATTCGAAGTCCGTTTTTCGATAAAACGCTTCCTTCATGGTTATTTTCGCGATTTTTCATCAAAATTGCTCAAAAATTATCTCTGTTTAATCCCTTTCAAACCTACTCTCTAAGGGGTTTTTCGGGGTGCTGAACACGAATTCGAAGTCCGTTTTTCGATAAAACGCTTCCTTCATGGTTATTTTCGCGATTTTTCATCAAAATTGCTCAAAAATTATCTCTGTTTAATCCCTTTCAAACCTACTCTCTAAGGGGTTTTTCGGGGTGCTGAACACGAATTCGAAGTCCGTTTTTCGATAAAACGCTTCCTTCATGGTTATTTTCGCGATTTTTCATCAAAATTGCTCAAAAATTATCTCTGTTTAATCCCTTTCAAACCTACTCTAAGGGGTTTTTCGGGGTGCTGAACACGAATTCGAAGTCCGTTTTTCGATAAAACGCTTCCTTCATGGTTATTTTCGCGATTTTTCATCAAAATTGCTCAAAAATTATCTCTGTTTAATCCCTTTCAAACCTACTCTCTAAGGGGTTTTTCGGGGTGCTGAACACGAATTCGAAGTCCGTTTTTCGATAAAACGCTTCCTTCATGGTTATTTTCGCGATTTTTCATCAAAATTGCTCAAAAATTATCTCTGTTTAATCCCTTTCAAACCTACTCTCTAAGGGGTTTTTCGGGGTGCTGAACACGAATTCGAAGTCCGTTTTTCGATAAAACGCTTCCTTCATGGTTATTTTCGCGATTTTTCATCAAAATTGCTCAAAAATTATCTCTGTTTAATCCCTTTCAAACCTACTCTCTAAGGGGTTTTTCGGGGTGCTGAACACGAATTCGAAGTCCGTTTTTCGATAAAACGCTTCCTTCATGGTTATTTTCGCGATTTTTCATCAAAATTGCTCAAAAATTATCTCTGTTTAATCCCTTTCAAACCTACTCTCTAAGGGGTTTTTCGGGGTGCTGAACACGAATTCGAAGTCCGTTTTTCGATAAAACGCTTCCTTCATGGTTATTTTCGCGATTTTTCATCAAAATTGCTCAAAAATTATCTCTGTTTAATCCCTTTCAAACCTACTCTCTAAGGGGTTTTTCGGGGTGCTGAACACGAATTCGAAGTCCGTTTTTCGATAAAACGCTTCCTTCATGGTTATTTTCGCGATTTTTCATCAAAATTGCTCAAAAATTATCTCTGTTTAATCCCTTTCAAACCTACTCTCTAAGGGGTTTTTCGGGGTGCTGAACACGAATTCGAAGTCCGTTTTTCGATAAAACGCTTCCTTCATGGTTATTTTCGCGATTTTTCATCAAAATTGCTCAAAAATTATCTCTGTTTAATCCCTTTCAAACCTACTCTCTAAGGGGTTTTTCGGGGTGCTGAACACGAATTCGAAGTCCGTTTTTCGATAAAACGCTTCCTTCATGGTTATTTTCGCGATTTTTCATCAAAATTGCTCAAAAATTATCTCTGTTTAATCCCTTTCAAACCTACTCTCTAAGGGGTTTTTCGGGGTGCTGAACACGAATTCGAAGTCCGTTTTTCGATAAAACGCTTCCTTCATGGTTATTTTCGCGATTTTTCATCAAAATTGCTCAAAAATTATCTCTGTTTAATCCCTTTCAAACCTACTCTCTAAGGGGTTTTTCGGGGTGCTGAACACGAATTCGAAGTCCGTTTTTCGATAAAACGCTTCCTTCATGGTTATTTTCGCGATTTTTCATCAAAATTGCTCAAAAATTATCTCTGTTTAATCCCTTTCAAACCTACTCTAAGGGGTTTTTCGGGGTGCTGAACACGAATTCGAAGTCCGTTTTTCGATAAAACGCTTCCTTCATGGTTATTTTCGCGATTTTTCATCAAAATTGCTCAAAAATTATCTCTGTTTAATCCCTTTCAAACCTACTCTCTAAAGGGGTTTTGGGTGCTGAACACGAATTCGAAGTCCGTTTTTCGATAAAACGCTTCCTTCATGGTTATTTTCGCGATTTTTCATCAAAATTGCTCAAAAATTATCTCTGTTTAATCCCTTTCAAACCTACTCTCTAAGGGGTTTTTCGGGGTGCTGAACACGAATTCGAAGTCCGTTTTTCGATAAAACGCTTCCTTCATGGTTATTTTCGCGATTTTTCATCAAAATTGCTCAAAAATTATCTCTGTTTAATCCCTTTCAAACCTACTCTCTAAGGGGTTTTTCGGGGTGCTGAACACGAATTCGAAGTCCGTTTTTCGATAAAACGCTTCCTTCATGGTTATTTTCGCGATTTTTCATCAAAATTGCTCAAAAATTATCTCTGTTTAATCCCTTTCAAACCTACTCTCTAAGGGGTTTTTCGGGGTGCTGAACACGAATTCGAAGTCCGTTTTTCGATAAAACGCTTCCTTCATGGTTATTTTCGCGATTTTTCATCAAAATTGCTCAAAAATTATCTCTGTTTAATCCCTTTCAAACCTACTCTCTAAGGGGTTTTTCGGGGTGCTGAACACGAATTCGAAGTCCGTTTTTCGATAAAACGCTTCCTTCATGGTTATTTTCGCGATTTTTCATCAAAATTGCTCAAAAATTATCTCTGTTTAATCCCTTTCAAACCTACTCTCTAAGGGGTTTTTCGGGGTGCTGAACACGAATTCGAAGTCCGTTTTTCGATAAAACGCTTCCTTCATGGTTATTTTCGCGATTTTTCATCAAAATTGCTCAAAAATTATCTCTGTTTAATCCCTTTCAAACCTACTCTCTAAGGGGTTTTTCGGGGTGTTGAACACGAATTCGAAG
>JAVIWC010000514.1:0-18589 GCA_031894815.1 Creontiades dilutus | reverse complement strand
CCCCCTCCTTGGCCTTCGGTATATGGCTACGTGTTTACATATAAAAAACGCTGCAAAATCTCTCACTAGGGTTATTATTCAGTGGTTCATGATTTGAATTTCTACTAAGCTTTAGGTGCGTGTTTCATGATGACGATTATTGAATTTCAGGAGATATCGGATCACGTAAATCGGTTCTCAACCAAAATACCTATTTGGATTGATAATTGATCATTTTTGTGTGCCTCCTGAAATTCAATAATCGCGACCCCTGCGAAACCCCACCTAAAACCCTTAGAAATTCAAATTATAATGGAAGCCAAATGAATCAAATTGAATAATAAACCCCACTGAAAGAATTTGCAGCGTTTTCTTCAGATAGAGTACCCAATATAGCAGTAAACTATGTTCCATTATGTATCAAAAGCAGGCAAAATTTCTTGGGTTTGTTCTGCAAACACAACTAATTTTATTCGTAGCAAGGTTTACTCTCACTAAAAGAATTTGCAGCGTTTTTTAATGGTTTTGTGGCACTTGTGACACGTACATACAGCGTTTTGTTTTGTCTTGGGATTAGGTGTGTCTACCATATTCATATGTGGCAAAAATTGTCCTGCCAAACGCGGGAAACGAACCCAAGAACCTGTGGTTGTGAGTCCCGCACGAAACCTTAGCGCTACGGGTTTGTTGTACTTAGTTTATTTATGAAATCGAATAACAAACCCCAGTGAAAGAATTAGCAGCATAAGACCATACCGTATCGGGAATGGTTTGAGCTACGGACCTGGGGAGGAGCTCATTCGATTCCTCATGGAAATTTCTTCAAAAAAAGTCCAAATTTAGGCCACCTTGACTTTTTTTGAGGTTTTTAGGGATTTTACAAAACTTTTACAACCCTTAAAGGGCACTTTGAATTAAGTGAGAGAGCTGGCTAAAGAATCGGGGAGTTGTCGGACCAAGATGGATTTTTCCTCAAAATTTCAGATTTTTTGCTCCAGCCGTTTGGGAGAAAACGTGCGTACGGCGGACGGACGGAAACATTTTTATTGCAGATTTGGATTCTACACGCTTTGAAACGTAAACCATGAAATTTTCAGGGGGGGTTAGAAATTTTTTTTTCAAGGAGCGATTACAATGGTTCATTATTGAATAATAAACCAACATATTCTCAAAAAATAAAGTAAATAAATAAAAATAAATATAACTAACAATATGCAAATAATTTAGCCTTCTTTCATCTCTCGCAACCTATTTTTACAATTTTTCTGTTTTTAAATCAAAATTGAATAATTTCACATTTATTCCAAATTTTACAAGGTTGTATCACTAACGATCACGCCATCAATTCTGTTCTATAATTCTTTGTTTATTCTATGCAAATTACTATAAAAATTATGTTGTCTTCAACTACTACGACCACATCTACCAATTTGACGTTCTAATCAACCTACAATAACGAAATTTGAATTTTAGCTTCCGTGAGTCATCTGAAATTTGACGAGGGGCCTCCCCCCCCCCCACCTCTCTCACAGAGCCCATGGGCACTTTTCTGCCCGAATCAAAGAAAAAAACGTCTACCAAGTGGGTGTGGCACATAGCTTTCTCGTATCCATAACATGACTGTATAGATCATTGAAATTATTATTGACTAAAGAACTTCGTTCAATTAGGCGAAGTAAATATTGAATTAGATATTCCAGAAATAATGAACCTTTGCGTAATAATTTGCATCGTTTTTTTTTTTTTTTTTTTTTTTTTTTTTTTATTCCGGACGTTTAAAAAAATAGAGAAAAATGACGTACGCGGGGCGGTTTAGGGGCAGTTTGGGGGTTGAAATATAAGGGATGAAATATGCGATAAAAAATGGGAGGTTCGCCCCCGTTTTAAAAGATGACTCGGGGGTGATAGGGAATAAAGCGATATGTGCCCAGAAAAAACCCCCGCAGGAAGGTCGGCTATGAATGGACCTGAGGGCGGAGGGTTAACTGAGATTAAAGTTTTATTGTTTTTTATGTTTTTATATTTTTTTTATTTTTTAACGAAAAACAAAAGGAAGTTGGGAGGGTTAATGGAGTCTGGCGAGGAGAGGGGAAGGGGGATGAATATTAATTTTCTTTTCGCTAGGAGGACAAGGGAAAGTTATGAGGGTTGAGAGGTTGATTTGTGAGAGAGGTAATAGACGAAAATGGTCGCGGGAGTAGTGTACGAGACATCCGCAAATATGTGAGAGTCGAATGAACGAGAGAGGAAAAACATTTATTGATAATTATATGGGGTGGAATGTTGGGTTAGTTGGGATTTGTGAAAAGTATAAATTGATACGCCAAAAATAATAAAATTGATTTGTGGCAAAGGTTCAAATTAATTTGCCAACATTTTCAATTTGATAATACCCCAAAAATTCAAATTGATTTTGCCAAACTAATCTGATTTTCTTTTTTTCCTAACTATATATATGTATGTAAGTACGTTGTGTGTGTGTGTGTGTGTGTGTGTGTGTGTGTGCTGGCAACAAATAGTTATCATATCCAGTCAAATTAAATTGATACAAATGCACACAATGTGGATGATAACATTTGGAACATGAGCCACTTCGCTTTAGTTCGCTGTCCCTAAGACAGGCTTGAGCTGCGTTGGTAAACCTTAAACCTGGAATGCTAAACCAAACGAAATATGCCAATGCCTATTTTGGTTCATTATTCAATAATAAACCATTGTAATCGCTCTGGAAAAAAAAATTCTAACCCCCCTGAAAATTTCGTGGTTTACGTTTCAAAGGGTGTAGAATCCAAATCTGCAATAAAAATTTTTCCGTCCGTCCTCCGTACGCACGATTTCTCCCAAACGGCTGGAGCAAAACATCTGAAATTTTCAGGAAAAATCCATCTTGGTCCGACGACGCCGAAATTCTTGAGCCAGCTATCTCACTCAATTTAAAGTGCCCTTTAAAGGCTGTCAAAGTTTTGTAAAATCCCTAAAAACCTCGAAACAAGTCGAAGCGGCCTAAATGTGTACTCTTTTTGAAGAACACTCTATGAGGAATCGAATGAGCCCTTCCCCAGGTCCGTAGGTCAAACCATTCCCGATGTTTGGCCCGATTTATGGTGCCAACATTTGCGTTATTTTGGTTCATTATTGTTTTTGTTTTGATCGCAGTAACCTAGTGATGTAGTGAATGTGGATACTGCAGTGAACTCCTAAAAGGCTTTTTAGCCGATACACGGGTTGAAGCATTCTGATAACCATAAAAAAACGCTGCAAATTCTTTCACTGGGGTTTATTATTCCATTGGCTTGCGTTCATGATTTTAATTTCTACTAAGCTTTGGAGTGTGCGTGTTTCACAGGTGATAGAGCGATTATTGAATTTCATTTAGCACAAAAATATAATCAACTGATCAATCCAAATAGGTATTTTGGTTGAGAACAGATTTACGTGCTCTATGCGTCTCTCCTGAAATTCAATAATCGCTCCATCCTGTGAAACACGCACACTCCAAAGCTTAGTAGAAATTCAAATCATGAACGCAAGCCAATTGAATAATAAACCCCAGTGAAAGAATTTGCAGCGTTTTTTGTTGTAAACGTAGAATTTTGAGCGGAATTTCGGTTTTGAGTGTGAATTACAAGTAAACAATATTGATTATGATTCGGTTTGAAATAATAATAGTGTCTTTTGAGCGGTGCCTACGATAAAAATTAAAAATTCAACCAAAATTTAAGGACCAATTACGACCACAACGCCAGTATGGGCGATTATGGACCAATTTGCTAACAAACCAGTCGAATTTTCTATACCTTTTTTTCTTAAATACCGTACGGGGGTTTTCAAATTTTTTATCGATCTACAAATAAACTATTTTGATTTTGATTTGAAATCGACAACAAAACGCTCGATCAAACGGACGCAAACGCGTGTTTTACTGTATTTCCTGGCTTTTTACTTAAAAACGTTTGTTAGAATCACACTTCATTTGCGAGCCCACGTTAATAAGAAAGTTTTTCGATCGTCGTTATATTTCCCATAAAATCGCGCAAATTCGACTCTTTTTCAGGGCCCACCCTGTATATGTACGCGATAAAAAAGCCGTTTTGAATCTGAGGATCCCGCCAGAATTTCTTAAAACTACTAACTAATCATTTTGAACCAAAATTTAACTTGAAAATGTAAGAAAAACGGACCACTTACGGCCAGTTATCAATTTACCAACGAACCAAACCTTATTTTTTGGTTGTGAACGTAGAATTTTGAGCGGAATTTCGGTTTTGAAAGTTAATCACAAATAAACAATATTGATTATGATTCGGTTTGAGATAATAATAGTGTCTTTAGAGCGGTGCCTTCACAATTAAACGATGAAAATCAAAAATTAAACCAAAATTTAAGTTCAAAATGTAGGGAAAATCGACCAATTACGACCACAACGCCAGTATGGGCGATTATGGACCAATTTGCTAACAAACCAGTGGAATTTTGAGCAAAATTTGGTTGAAGAATTAAAAAAAAAAACAGTTTTAAGCCGATATTTTATTGGTTTTGACCCTCCTTTCTTACAAATAAACGATTTTAATTTCGTTTGAAATAATTTCTAATGGAATAAATAAACGTAAATGTATAAGGTAACGGCACCGGTAGTGGCCACTGCTCCAGTAGTGGCCATTTTAAAGTGTATATTTGAGAAATAAGGATTCCCGGTCTCCTAGTGGCTTCAAACTTGCAGGAGGTACAGCTCATGTCATCTTGTAGTCAGAGGTTGAACTAGGAGTGCGCAGAGCATCATTGGAAATTGTGGTAAACTTCTCAATATGACCGTCCCTAGTTTCCTCGTTTGTTGGGCTGTATCCTAGAGCTTCTACTGGATAGAATCAATTTTGTTCATCTGGTATTGAATTTAATGATATTAAACACGTAAGGAGGGCAAAATGTCAAGTGGCCACTACTGAGACATGCACGTGGCCACTACTGGAAATTTCGTAATTTGATGTGGCCACTACTAGATCAAAATAAAGGTGTGAGAAAAAATTAAATAAAAAATAGAAAAAATTGTTCTTTTGATAGTTTTAGGCAATGGATATGTTAGGGAAGAGTCGGGCTATATTCTAAATGAGTCCTGAAGAAAGTCAGTACTACTGTTGGCCCACAATTGTCAAAACTAAAGAAAAAAATTCTTAACTGTGGCCACTACCGGTACCGTTACCTTATATAAATGGATATATAGAATCACAATAGTTGACAGAAACAATAACAGACAACACAAACTATTTTTAATATTTCGCCTTTTGCTTTTTTCAAATTGAAGAGAAAATTAATTTTGGTTATATATGTATATAAACGGATACATATAAATTTCTTCTATAATTTTAGAAAAAAAGCGTTTTTTGTGGTTGTTTGAAGCTTTTTAATACTAAGACATCATTTGTGAAGCCACGTTTACAAGAAATTGAGCCGAATTTGAACAGGTACCTTCAAAATTAAACGACAAAAATCGAAAATTGAACCAAAATGTGCGTCAAAATGTAGCAAAAATGGACGAGTTATGGGCACAACGCCAGTATGGGTTATTTTTGGTTGTAGAAATCGAATTTTTAGGGGAATTTTCGTTTTGAGCTTTAATAAAGAACAAATAAACAATTTTGAACAAACAATTTGGAACAAAACCGTAACATCAGGCTTAAAGCTCAATAACGCACGGGTTGCGTGAGGTGTAACATTAATTTTTTTTTTAAATCCCACACGTTTCTAGGAAAGTTTTTCGATCGTCGTTATATTTCCTATAAAATCGCGCAAATTCGACTGTTTTTCAGGGCCCACCCTGTATATGTACGCGATAAAAAAGCCGTTTTGAATCTGAGAAACCCCCCAAAACTTCTTAAATACAAATTCCCACGAAAAAAACTACTGAATAATCATTTTTTAAACTTTCCGAACCTTCGCGGTTCGTTAAAAAACCAAACTATGAAAATTGAATTTACGAACGAACCAAATTTTTGGTTGTAAAGGTAAAATTTTGAGCGGAATTTCGGTTTTGAACGTGAATTACAAATAAACAATATTTATTATGATTCGGTTTGAGATAATAATAGTGTCTTTAGAGCGGTACCTTCAGAATTAAACGATAAAAATTCAAAATTTACCAAAATTAAAAATGAGAGAAAAATGGACCACTTACCGTTGATGAATCAATTTACTGCTCCACGGATTCGAATTCGCGAACGAAACCAACCTGATTTTTGATCGTACACGCGGAATTCCCGTTAAAAACGGAACGAAATTTTCAACGGAATTTTCGATTTCCCTCCCCCCTTACGGGGCAAAATTCGTCGAAATTATTTTTGACGGGTTTTTTTCAGGTTTGGGATTTGGATATTGTGGTTAATAGTTTAATTTTTGATTTAAAAAAAAAGAAAATTTTATATATATATGAACGGATATGTGCCTATATAGGGATGAATGACGTGGGATGATGTATTTCAGGGGATTGGAGAGGGGGAAATTACGATTAAGGGGAATTAAGGGAGAAATTAAGAGGGTAGAGGAGCACAAATGAGGCGATTAAGAAATTAGGTGTAAATTAAAAAATATGTATAAGGGTTTTCTTGTTTAATGGTGGGTAATTTTGTTTGTTGTTGTTGTTTGTTTGTTTGTTTTTGTTTATAAGGGGGGAAGGGGAGGTTTTTTTAGTAGAAAAATAAAGCAAGCGTTAGTTCCGAGGGACGTTCGGCCGGTGACTGGGGCTCCCAGGGAGAATCCTGGGGAGGCTCAGGGGTCGCTGCCCCCCTTCTCCCTCTCCTTTCTCTCGGCTCTCTCACTCGCCCCCACTACGACGAAAGGGGGAAGACGACGGCGCCGGTCTCTGCGTGGGGAAAAAAGAGGGAAAATACGGCGGGGTTAGAAGGAAGAACGGAGGAGGAGAAATACAGAAAGGTAACAGAGCGTAAAGGAGAGCGAATCCCCCACCTAATCAAAGATTGCAGTTTATACAAATTGATCATCTATTACACAGTAGGGACGGCCATAGAAACATAATATATCAATAGGTTTAGGAAAACGGACACAAAATAAATGAAAAACGCTGCAAATTCTTTCACTGGGGTTCATTATTCAATGATTCATGATTTGAATTTCTACTAACGTTTGGAGTGTGCGTGTTTCACAGGTGATAGAGCGATTATTGAATTTCAGGAGATATGCATAGAGCACGTAAATCTGTTCTCAACCAAAATACCTATTTGGATTGATCAGTTGATCATATTTGTGTGCCTCCTCTACATCAGTCTACCTTTGGCTACTGAAAAATTTGAATTTGGGGCTGTTCTCAACCAAAATACCTATTTGGATTGATCAGTTGATCTTATTTGTGTGCCTCCTCTACATCAGTCTACCTTTGGCTACATCGTTTAAATTTGGATTTGGGGAAGTTTTAACACAATACGAGTGCTAAAGTGATTTGAGGAATTATAGATGTTTTTATTGTGGGGGGGGGGGGGGGGTATTGAGGTTCAATAAAAACGCTGCAAATTCTTTCACTGGGGTTTATTATTCAATCGACTTGCGTTCGTGATTTGGATCTACTAAGCTTTGGAGTGTGCGTGTTTCACAGGTGATAGAGCGATTGAATTTCTATGCATAAGAGCACGTAAATCTGTTGTCAACCAAAAGACCTATTTGGATTGACCAGTTGATCATATTTGTGTGCCTCCTGAAATTCAATGATCGCTCTATCACCTGTGAAACACGCACATTAAAGCTTAGAAATTCAAATCATGAACGCAACAATATGATCAATGATCAATCCAAAGAATTCGCAGCGTTTTTTTAATTTTTTCTAATGGTTAATAACAGATTTATCGAGCTCTAAAGCATATTAGGAGTCCTGAGTATTCAATAATACATCATTTGTTCACTTAGTTTATTAATAAAATTGAATAATAAACCAAAGTGAAAGAATTTGCACCATAAATCGGGCCATACATCGAGAATGGTTTGACCTATGGACCTGGGGAGGGGCTCATTCGATTCCTCATGGAAAATCCTTCAAAATAAGCCCAAATTTAGGCCGCCTTGACTTTTTTTGAGGTTTTTAGGGATTTTACAAAACTTTGACAACCCTTACAGGGCACTGTAAATTAAGTGAGAGTGCTGGCTAAAGAATTGGGGCGTCGCCGGACCAAGATGGATTTTTCCTGAAAATTTCAGCTTTTTTGCTCCAGCCGTTTGGGAGAAATCGTGCGTACGGCGTACGGACGGAAAAATTTTTTATTGCAGATTCGGATTCTACACCCTTTGAAACGTAAACCATGAAATTTTCAGGGGGGTTAGCATTTTTTTTTTCAAGATCGATCACAATGGTTCATTATTGAATATTGAACCAAAATTGTGGTGTGATAGAGCATATTGATTAAAATGTTTTGTAATTTTTGTGGACTTGAAAACACATATTTAGGGTTCCTGGTGAGTTTTTCTTCATTATCTCCAAATTCAAAAAACCTGGGGTTTCTGAAATGAGCGATTCAATTAACGATTAATTTATTTTTCCTCTCAAACATCACCGTTCCTGTTGACCGTTATCAAATTAATCTCCCAATTACACGACGGAGGGAAAAAACGACGTCGTCGAAACCCAATAAATTCCGACATATTTTAGACGACAAATTGACGATCTCGTCGTTTCATTTTAATCGCATCCGCACCGTCGAAAGGTGTTGATTTAAACGGGGGGGGGAGGGGGGGGGTGAATTATAAACGCCATTAAATACGAAATTTGAGTTCACATTCGCGAATGTACACGAGGTTCCATTTATTAAGTTACGACTTCATTTATTATCTTCCCGATATGGGGCAGGTTGTGAGGGGTAGTTTTGAAATCCTCGTCCCTTAATTGGGACGTAATTCATTCGAATCGACGATTTTCAGATGACAAGGCGAGAGAACGATGAATATTGATATCTCGAGAGTGCAGAGGGGATTTCACGGCAATTATATTCAAATCCTTCTAGTGGAGAGCTTTAATTCCTGAAGTGTCCCACAACTATTCCCTCTACCGAACTAAAAATACAGAGGTGCGATGGAATTTAATAAAGTGATAACAACGAACAACGATGGAAATTATGACAAAAGGTTTATCGTTTCTGTATTATTCCATTATACACAAAATCAGGGAATCGATTCTACGATTAATTTGCAATCGAAAGTGTCTCTTAGCATTTTGGTTTATTATTCAATAATAAACCATTGTAATCGCTCTTGAAAAAAAATTTCTAACCCCCCCTGAAAATTTCATGGTTTACGTTTCAAAGGGTGTAGAATCCGAATCTGCAATAACAAATTTTCCGTCCGTCCGCCGTACGCCGTACGCACGATATCTCCGAAACGGCTGGAGCGAAAAATCTGAAATTTTCAGGAAAAATCCATCTTGGTCCCACGACGCCCCAATTCTTGAGCCAGCTCTCTCATTCGATTTAAAATGCCCTTTAAGGGCTGTCAAAGTTTTGTAAAATCCCTAAAAATCTCAAAACAAGTCAAGGTGGCCTAAATTCGGACTTTTTTTTAAGAACATACCTCGAGGAATCGAATGAGCCCCTCCCCAGGTCCGTAGCTCGAACCATTCCCGATTTATGGTGCCAACATTTGCGTTTTTTCGTTTATTATTGTTTGTTTATAACCTAGTGATGTCCGGCCAATAGCGTCGAGTTGTAGTGAATGTGGATACTGGAGTGATAGCCGATGTGGATACTTGTAGTTTATAGGCGATACACGGGTTGAAGCATTCTGACATGCATGAAACGCTGATAATATATAGGTAAATATTATTCAATATTATTACTGGAGTAAATAAGTATTCTTTCACTGTTGTTTATTATTCAATTGGCTTGCGTTCATGGTTTGAATCTTACTAAGCTTCGGAGTGTGCGTGTTTTACAGGTGATAGAGCGATTATTGAATTTCAGGAGATATGCATAGAGCACGTAAATCTGTTCTCAACCAAAACACCTATTTGGATTGATCAGTTGATGATATTTGTGTGCCTCCTCTACATCAGTCTACCTTTGGCTTCATCATTTAAATTTGGATTTGGGGAAGTTTTAACGCAATACGAGTGCTAAAGGACTTGATATATTACCTATAGATGTTTTTATTGTGGGGGGGGGGGGGTATTGAGGTTCAATAAAAAACGCTGCAAATTCTTTCACTGGGGTTTATTATTCAATTGGCTTGCGTTCATGATTTGAATTTCTACTAAACTTCGGAGTGTGCGTGTTTTACAGGTGATAGAGCGATTATTGAATTTCAGGAGATATGCATAAAGCACGTAAACCTGTTCTCAACCAAAAGACCTATTTGGATTGATCAGTTGATCATATTTGTGTGCCTCCTGAAATTCAATGATCGCTCTATCACCTGTGAAACACGCACACTCCAAAGTTTAGTAGAAATTCAAATCATGAACGCAAGCCAATTGAATAATAAACCCCAGTGAAAGAATTTGCAGCGTTTTTCGTTTAGAGGCTTCGTTTTCCCGCAATTTAATTTTCAAGATTTCCATTGGCAAGAGCATGAAATTCCCTATTATCCTGATGTAAAATTTAATTTTTTTCGCCAGACCTTATTGGTGAAAAAAAATAGGCAAATTTCAAACTTTGAAAATTTCGTAAAAACCATCGTTTTTCTTTCGATATTTTGGATATTAACCTTATTTTTTACTTGACCCTCGTATTTATATCGCGGTTACCTTTTGCTCCCTACTTACCTATTTCCGCCTGCCCATATCATCACACTATATAAAAACCAGCTTATCAGAGTATATCGACGTTTCAGGGGGTGGTAACGCTGGGCGGGTGGAATTCTCCCTCCCCGTCTCCCAGGGCAAGCGACGTGGTCCTCTCCCCGGGGATTTGGGATATACGATTTTTTGACTTTTAATATTGTTATTATACTCCCTCATTGTGTTGTTTAGTACTCTACCTCCTGTACACACGGGACTTACCCCAACAAGAAGGCACAACTGTTGCCACCTTTGCAGATGATACGGCTATCCTCTCTGTTGGAGATGATATAGAAGCTGCAACACGCAAACTACAGACGTCTACTACTGAGGTTTGTAAATGGACCAAGATGTGGAGAATGAAGCTGAACGAATCAAAATCAGCCCACATCAACTTCACTAACCGAAAAGTCCCAATCTTGGATGTTGAGATCAATTCGAATAAAATACCGCATACTGAAGCAGTTAAATACTTGGGTTTGACACTTGACTCCAAATTAAACTGGAATAAACACATAGAAAAGAAGAAAGAAGAACTTAAAATCAAGTACAGAAGGATGTATTGGCTAATGGGAAGGAATTCCCATCTCTCTCTTCACAACAAACTGCTTATATGTAAGCAGATCCTTCGCCCTATTTGGACCTATGGGATACAGATCTGGGGCTGTGCCAAGAAATCAAATATTAAGAAAATCCAAACCTTTCAGAATAAAATAGAGAAGATAGTTGGACTTTCAGAAGTATAGTTGGAGCCCCTTGGTACATGCGAAACGATAATATTCATCGAGATTTGAGGATGGAGACAGTCTATGAAATTATTGCAAAATACGCAAGGAAGCATGAACATCGCCTCCACAAACACGTGAACCCGGAGATGCTCTACGTTTTGGACAACGAAGGTGTAATCCGACGTCTCAAGCGAAACAAACCACTGGATTTAGTTGTGCTGCGTGAATAGAAGTGCAATCGAACTCAGTGCTAATTAATTGAGCTATATAATAAAGGGCTAGATTTTGCTGTAAACCTACCCTCTTGGAGTGTACCTTTATTGATATGTAAAATTGCTAGATGAAATGTATTTGATTTTTCAGTCGCAATTAATAAATCACGAAAAAAAATTGTGTTATTCACCAATTTCTTTTTAACCTGCGTAGCAGGGCCATTAAACTAGTGGAAAATATAAGCTGGTGCATCAGAAAAAACTGCCACGTGTGGCAGCACTGATCTTATCTGCCCACCTCCGATCATACGAGTTTCCCTGTCCTCAGTGATGCAGAGATGAAGGAATAACGAAGAAAAATCCGCAACTTCACGTTTGTTTCAAATGTTTAATGTTCAAATGTACTTCACAATGTTCAACCACAATACACTTACACCACAACTTATTCACCTTAATGAAATACCTGGGAATACGTAAATTTAATAAAAAGAAAATCGTACAATGTGTTTCTTCTTTAAAAAAAAAAGGGAACTTTTTGTTTTGTATTAGAAAAATGTTCCCTTAAATGGGGTTAATGATTCATTTAGGGCGTCCGTAGGGCGAGGGGCGCGGCGGGAAACGAGAACCGCCGGGGAGAGCCGGCTTGGGGCCACCGTAACCCTTCCATCTACCTCCCGGTCCACCTGGGAACAGAATCAAAATATAGTTTGAATTCAACGTTTGTAATGAATGCCTTTTCAGACGTCGTAAGAGAACCTGATCGAAAATCCAGGAAGAAAGTAAGTGGATTTTAGTTAAAAATCGACTAAATTTCACTCGATCGAACTCAATCAAACATAATTTATTTAATCGTCGTTAAATTAGCATGAAACAAGTACCTGACACGTTGCCAAATAACCTATTCATATTGTACTGGATGGTTGTTTTGGCAAGCATTCATTTTTACTTACATCATGAATATATACAGGGTGCTTCAAAAAAATATACACACTGTAAACTATTGTAGTTTTCCCGCTCTACAAAGCTATTATTTATATTTTTTATAATTATAATTTTATAATTTATATTATTTATATTTATGTTTCATTTACATTGGACTTTCAGCTTTCTTTTTCCTGAAACTTAACTTTGTAGAAGGGTAAATAAATTTTCTATGGAAATTCAAAGTGTGTATACATTTTTCTGAGCACCCTGTATATAAAGGGTGGTTCCCTCGTAGTGTACGAAATTTTTTTGGTAAAATTAGATCGAAAATGGAGCGAAACGCCGCCAACCGCACTGTTGTATCTCAACCCGTTCCGGAGATATGATTTTTTCAAAGATTTTTTCGAGGAAAACCACGTTTTTTTTTTTTCATAAAAGCTGCGTATGTGCACTTTGCTCTAATATTTTTCAATTTTTTAGTAAATTTTCGGATTCAACATTAAATTTACAATAAGATGGCAGTTCAGGTTACGATAAAAGTCACTAAATTTGCTTCGAATGAACAGCTCAAACTTTAACTTACGCAGGAAAGTTACATTTTCTTATTTTTCATGTCGCCCATCAATTAACTAAAAGACCACCCACAAAACTGCAAATTCCAGAAAAAATAGCGCATTTAACCAGCTTTCGAATGATTTGGTATGAAAATCAGGTACCTAATTTGTAGATAAACTATAGTGACATTATGATACTCCCATTATTAAAATCTGAAGAGAAAAGAGAAGTATTGTTGATAGAAAATAAAGAAAATCTGTCAATCAAGTGTTTAAGGAATCCGTTATTTTATTACGGCCGTGGTGACGTAGTAATGTGGATACTGGAGTGAACTCCTAAAAGGCTTTGTAGCCGTTACACGGGTTGAAGCATTCTGATAATTTTCAGGAAAAATCAGATCTTTTTCAGGAAAACGCTGCAAATTCTTTCACTGTTTTTTTTTCTATTGGCTTGCGTTCATGATTTGAATTTCTACTAAGCTTTGGAGTGTGCGTGTTTCACAGGTGATAGAGCGATTATTGAATTTCAGGAGATCATAACGTAAATTGTTCTCAACCAAAATACCTATTTGGATTGATCAGTTGATGATATTTGTGATTCTACATCTGTCTACCTTTGGCTACATCGTTTAAATTTGGATTTGGGGAAGTTTTAACGCAATACGAGTGCTAAAGGACTTGATAAATTATAGATGTTTTTATTTGGGGGGGGGGGTTTGCAGGGGGAAAACGCTGCAAATTCTTTAATTACTTGACAATAATCGCCCTATCCTGTGAAACACGCACACTCCAAGCTTGGTAGAAATTCAAATCATGAACGCAATCCAATTGAATAATAAACCCCAGTGAAAGAATTTGCAGCGTTTTTTCATTATCGCTCAGTCAATTTACTAAAAGACCACCCACAAAACTGCAAATTCCATGAAAAGTAGCGCGTTTAACCAGCTTTCGAATGATATAGTCAGATTTATGATTTTGGTCCGATTTCGTGGAGGGTGGATTTGGGATTCACATTTTAAATCCCAAAAACATGGCGTATTATTTTGGTATGAAAATCAGGGACACACTTAATGGATAAATTATAGGTACATTATGACATTCCCATTACTAAAATCTGTATTTTATACAAAACAAACTCTTCAGTGGAAGATAAAAGAGAAGTATTGTTGATAGAAAACAAAGAAAATCTGTCATTTTATTACTGGAATCTGTTATTTTATTAGATAATCACCCTGTATAAGTGGTTATGAGGGTTAATTCCGTAATTCTGTCGGCCATTATAGATAATTTTTCTAGATTTTCGTCGCTAAAAATGGAGAATATTTCTAACTAGCCTAAGAGTTTTAAGAGCTTTTTGATTCACCTCAGAGCCTTGCAAGGGACTGCATTTTTCTGAGAAACTGCCTCGGTTTTATATCTCCGAATTCAAGTCCTGTTAATAATTTTTTTCGTTGCTTATCTTCACTATCTTTAAATATAACGAGTAGATGCGGATAAGTGACATAAATTTTTGTCTGTTAATTTCCATAAAAAAATGTAGTAAAACCCCGCCAACCGCACTTTTCCATCTCAAGCCGTTCTCTGTATATAATTTTTTAAAGGTTCATACCAGAAAACCACGTTTTTTGACATAAAAACCCACGTTTATCGACTTTAAAACAACTTTTTTATACTTTTGACCACATTTTCGGATTCAGCGTGAAATTTCCTTCACGACCAATGCACATTCATAATCATAAACGAACCTCTAAGGACCGCAATTGCAGTTCAAACGTTGAAAATTTTCAAAAAATTGCTCGTTTCTGAATTACTTTTATTTTTACCGCACTCCCGAAAAACGTGCTGGAACTCGTCAAACCTCGGGAAAACTTGGAAATTTAATCAGCTTTCTAATGGTGTGGTCAACTTTGCGATTCCGCGTAGATTTTATGGTGAAATTAGAGTTTGAAGGCGACAAAACATTAGGCACCATCCGGTCTTACAAGGAGGATATCCATGTTTTCTCTATCCACGAGTCTGTAGGCAAACTACCACTCGCAAGCCTATGTTCAAGGTCTATATTTCAAGCGTGGACGCGAGTTGAGTCGACATAACGTCATGGAAGTGTTCAGTTACGTTAAAATCACGGCAGGCCTCACAAATGAGGAATACGCGGACATTTTCTAATGACGAGGATCATAGAGGGATCAACATTGCGAGATAGTAATCATCACATTATATAAAGACGAGCTTATCAGAGTATATCGACGTTTCAGGGGGTGGTAACGCTGGGCGGGTGGAATTCTCGCCTCCGTCTCCCAGGGCAACCGACCTGCTCCCCCCTCCCCCAGACCCCGCCAGTGAAGGAAGGCAGGGAGGCCCCAGCGGGGGGGAACCGTCTCCCAGGGCAAGCGACGTGGTCCTCTCCTCGGGGATTTGGGATATACGATTTTTTGACTTTTAATATTGTTATTATACTCCCTCATTGTGTTGTTTAGTACTCTACCTCCTGTACACACACGGGACTTACCCCAACAAGAAGGCACAACTGTTGCCACCTTTGCAGATGATACGGCTATCCTCTCTGTTGGAGATGATATAGAAGCTGCAACACGCAAACTACAGACGTCTACTACTGAGGTTTGTAAATGGACCAAGATGTGGAGAATGAAGCTGAACGAATCAAAATCAGCCCACATCAACTTCACTAACCGAAAAGTCCCAATCTTGGATGTTGAGATCAATTCGAATAAAATAGCGCATACTGAAGCAGTTAAATACTTGGGTTTGACACTTGACTCCGAATTGAACTGGAATAAACACATAGAAAAGAAGAAAGAAGAACTTAAAATCAAGTACAGAAAAATGTATTGGCTAATGGGAAGGAATTCCCATCTCTCACTTCACAACAAACTGCTTATATATAAGCAGATCCTTCGCCCTATTTGGACCTATGGGATACAGATCTGGGGCTGTGCCAAGAAATCAAATATTAAGAAAATCCAAACCTTTCAGAATAAAATACTGAGAAGTATAGTTGGAGCCCTTTGGTACATGCGAAACGATGATATTCATCGAGATTTGAGGATGGAGACAGTCTATGAAATTATTGCAAAATACGCAAGGAAGCATGAACATCGCCTCCACAAACACGTGAACCCGGAGATGCTCTACGTTTTGGACAACGAAGGTGAAATCCGACGTCTCAAGCGAAACAAACCACTGGATTTAGTTGTGCTGCGTGAATAGAAGTGCATCGAACTCAGTGCTAATTAACTGAGCTATATAATAAAGGGCTAGGTTTTGCTGTAAACCTACCCTCTTGGAGTGTACCTTTATTGATATGTAAAATTGCTAGATGAAATGTATTTGATTTTTCAGTCGCAATAATAAATCACGAGAAAAAAAATTGTGTTATTCACCTATTTCTTTTTAACCTGCGTAGCAGGGCCATTAAACTAGTTTCCCCATAAAATCGATGCGGAATCGCAAAGTTGACCATACCATTAGAAAGCTAATAAAATTTCCAAGTTTTCCTGAGGTTTGACAAGTTCCAGCACGTTTTTTGGAAGTGCAATAAAAATAAAAGTAATTCAGAAACCAGCAATTTTTTTTTTAATTTTCAACGTTTGAACTGCAATTGCGGTCCTTACGGGTTCGTTTATGATTATAAATGTGCATTGGTCGTGAAGAAAATTTCACGCAGAATCCAAAAATGTGGCCAAAAGTAGGAAAAAAGTTGTTTTAAATTAAAAAAACGTGGAAAAACGTGGTTTTTTATGTAAAAAAACATAAAAAACTTATTTTTGTGATATAAAAATTATATCTAGAGAACGGGCTGAGATAGAAAAGCTTTTACAAAATTTTTGATGCACATTAACAGAACAAAATTTTTTGTGACTCATCCGCTTCCACCCTGTATTTAGGAGTCATCTTTTAGCAGCTATATGTTTTGCAAGTTCATCACTAGTAATAATGTCCCAAATGTTTTCGAGATATTTCGTTTACAATTAGCAACAAGTTGATTGAACTTACTATTCTCTGCTCTTTTGGTTCGAAAATTGCGCTTCAATTTGAAAGAAGCAGATTTCAGGTTTTTCTATGCAGAATGGTGACAGTTTCAATCGGACGACGCTTGCTTCATCATTGTTTTGAATGTTCTTTTTCTTTTTCTTTCAATACACATCTTTCTTTCAAGAAGGCAACACATAATATAAATTCGCACAACACAAATGTGACGATGTGACGACCTCCTTTAAGAAAAACTTGTGGTGGGGATCGGAGTGTTATTTCATCATTATGATATTATATTATGTATATAATCGTAAATGAACATTATTAAATAATAATAATTCTTAACTGATATCAGAGAAAAAGAAGAAAAGGAAAGAAGAAAGAGTTAATTAATATAAGAGTATAATAACATGAATAAACATGATCTTATAGTATCGTATATATCTAGTGAATGGATTCAATTATAGTTAACAACAAGAAAAAAAAAAAAAAAGAAAGAAAAAAAAAATATAGAGATATAAATACAATATGAATGAATGAATGGATGAATATTTTATTCTATGAATGAATGACCAAAGCATTTGAGTATGTTATAAAAATGATATTACAAAACGTATGTATATATAAAATAATACTTCTTCTTGCCATATTTACTAACCACAGTTCCGTGTTACGCGGGGGAGTCCAGTCCATCAATATATTATATTACATATGGTGTATCATAGATTGAACAAAAACTCGCCAGTACCTAGGTTTTGGTGGAACTTGATTCGAAACAAAAATAATAATTTTGTCAATCTTCCATAAATTAAAGGTGGAAAAAAAATTGAACTAATTCAACTTAACTTTTATAAATGCTCGAAAATAAGGAATCAGTATTTCTGGGCCCCACCTGAATAAGCCAGGCGAAAAGCAGCTTTTTAAACTGATTCCGGGAATAAAAGGAGGGGGACTGCAAATAAGAAGTTGTATTCCTCAACAAGAGAGCGAGGCTGAAATATATGTGCCTATGGCTGGAAATCAAATTTGAAGGGGTTGCGGGGAAATGACGATACGACAAAAGGACGAAGGGCGTGTGTACGATTATGATTGAGGAAAAAAATAATTTGGATGTTTGTGGTAAAAACAGAGTGCAGATTTTATGTACAATTGTTCAACAGAAAATACCGCTAAATCACTCAAAAGCGAACTAGTGGGGTAGCGTGGAGGCTTACGAAGAATTATTTTCAGTAATGGTTCGCTGAATAACTCTATATATAGTTTCAAAGGATATGAAACTCTACACTAAAACTTTGTATACAAGAGGAAGCAACTGGGTTGAAATATGTGCATAATATGTACATAATAACTAAAAATATATAAATATGAGCAATACAAATTATTACAAAACATAAAATTAAAATAATATAAGTAATCAAAATTAAAAAAGGTGAACTC
>JAVIWC010000513.1:0-18996 GCA_031894815.1 Creontiades dilutus | reverse complement strand
CCTGCCCTTAGAAAAACAATTCCGCCATTTCTATACAGGGGGGGCTAAAAAATGAAGTTAGCCGTTTGTAAAACGGGAAATTTACGTTTCATACTTCTCGTTGTTATGGGTTTGAAAATCACTCCTAATCAATCTTATTGATTCGTTCATCATTCATTTTGGGATAGAGATGTAAAAACTCTATTTAATGCAAGTTTCAATTTTTATAAATGTTCATTAGACTCCTAATTGCAGAAGGTTAATGTTGATTTCTCATTGTCGTGGCGATTTTAAACTTCATTGTGGCTACACAAAAGCCGTCATGGCTGTTTGAAACCATTTTTTTTTCAAGTTTGGTATGTGATACTAAATAAATACTAATATTAAAATGTGATACTTGTTCTAGCACAAAGTCAGGAAAAACTGAAATCAGATATCTGTCTCATTCAACCTTACCTACACATAGTTTACGTAATTCTATCGTTTTTTGGTAGACAAAGCTCATTGTCATGGATACATACCATTCTCGTAACATATAAAATTTTAAAACCTGAATTTTGAGGAAACAAAGGAAAATCACGCGTGGTTGTACATCACTGTACTATTCGAGTGACATCTAGATTGTATTATAAAAATCATAAATTTAGGAGAAGAAAATTTTCTAGTCAGAATCAAGACCTCGATTGTCCCGTTAAATGAGAATCGACCTTAAGAAGTAATAATTTTTCGGGCTAGTAGGCTGACTATCTTGGTGATTGTAGATTTCGAGCGTCATTTATGGGACAACATCTGTCCCACCGTGAACCTAGAGCACCTGAAATCCGGGACAGTAACGCTAGAGCCAACGAAGGTGGGACAGTACCTAGCTACGTATGTTGATTGCTAACTCTCAAATTCACCAATTTAAACTCTCCACAATAATAATAATTATTTTTATTATTATCAGCGAATTATCGAAGAAGACTCTAAACCCTCATTGTGGGCATTAGGTGGACAGACTGGAGCCGAACTCGACCCGAAAAAGGTTCCCTAAGATTCCTTTTGGTTTATTATTCAATATTAAACCATTGTAATCGCTCTGGAAAAAAATTCTAACCCCCCCCCTGAAAATGTCTTGTTTTACGTTTCAAAGGGTGTAGAATCCGAATCTGCAATAAAAAATTTGCCGTCCATTACGCACGATTTCTCCCAAACGGCTGGAGCAAAGATCTGAAATTTTCAGGAAAAATCCATCTTGGTCCGACGACGCCCCAATTCTTGAGCCAGCTCTCTCACTCAATTTAAAGTGCCCTTTAAGGGCTGTCAAAGTTTTGTAAAATCCCTAAAAACCTTGAAGAACTTTCCATGAGGAATCGAATGAGCCCCTCCCCCAGGTCCGTAGGTCGAACCATTCCCGATGTATAGCCCGATTTATGGTGCCAACATTTGCGTTATTTTGGTTTATTATTGTTTATATTTTCATTGCAGTAACCTAGTGATGTAGTAATGTGGATACTGGAGTGAACTCCTAAAAGGGTTTCAGCAATTTCAAAACATTGAAGTGATCCTTGAATTTTGTCCGGCAGTCATATATAAAGGTAAAAAATCAACTACACTCCTCCATAAATTGTTGGAATTCGTTTATTCGTATACTGTTCATTAGGAAAAAAAAAAAAAATACGATACCTCGGAATAAAAGCTAACCTATCAAAAGATATTACAGAACATAAGTCTTTCTAACTCGACAAGATGCTTTCAAATAAAACATCCACGCTTAAAACACTAAACGTCACACATTTCTATTTTATATACACACACAAAATTGAACGACAAATCTAACGATAATATAGTTGTAATTTAAACGTTTTTTTTTTTTTTTTTTAATTATTTCAAAATTAAATACGTGACATTTTCGGAAATTTTGTGTGAGATGCGGAGAAACTGGTGTTTTACAGTTTGCGAGTTAACGCAGTGCTCGATGAGTTGGTGGCGGTTTATTTTTCATTTTCGATGACGAGGTTTTTCGTTTTGAAAAGCGTGTAAACGGCCGCCTGAAAAATGAAAATGCAACGTATTAGCTTCATTTTTATAGACAGATAAGGTAACGGCACCGGTAGTGGCCACTGCTCCAGTAGTGGCCATTTTAAAGTTTATATTTGAGAAATAAGGATTCCCGGTCTCCTAGTGGCTTCAAACTTGCAGGAGGTACAGCTCATGTCATCTTGTAGTCAGAGGTTGAACTAGGAGTGCGCAGAGCATCATTGGAAATTGTGGTAAACTTCTCAATATGACCGTCCCTAGTTTCCTCGTTTGTTGGGCTGTATCCTAGAGCTTCTACTGGATAGAATCAATTTTGTTCATCCGGTATTGAATTTAATGATATTAAACACGTAAGGAGGGCAAAATGTCAAGTGGCCACTACTGAGACATGCACGTGGCCACTACTGGAAATTTCGTAATTTGATGTGGCCACTACTAGATCAAAATAAAGGTGTGAGAAAAAATTAATAAAAAATAGAAAAAAATTGTTCTTTTGATAGTTTTAGGCAATGGATATGTTAGGAAAGAGTCGGGCTATATTCTAAATGAGTCCTGAAGAAAGTCAGTACTACTGTTGGCCCACAATTGTCAAAACTAAAGAAAAAAATTCTTAACTGTGGCCAAGTGTCGATGAAGTCAGTGGTGTTTTGTGGCGTGATGGAAATCCAAGTACTGAAATTGAAGATGCTATTGGAGGAAGAAGAAGACGATGATTTGCTCTTATATTATTATTACAAATACAGAACTGAAAGACGATTTCCTATTAAGAATTTATATTTAACTAGAGGTCAAGAAGGATCATTTTCGCTATTTGTGAAGAAGCACCTGATGTTTGATGATAATATATTCAGGAAGTATTTGATTACGTATTACAGTATGATCTCATCACAGTTTGATTACGTATTAAATTTAATGAAAAAAAAAACAATGCAAGAAAAGGGAAGTATATCAGTGAAAGAAAAATTAGCTGTAATTTTACGGTAAGTTTACCAATTCATCGAAATTATCTGGTCGATTTCACCATAATTGCTTAAAAATGGTTCACTCGAAATAGTATATGGTAATCCCATCACAATATTCGTCAGAAAAACTCATTTTAACAATAAATACGTCTGCATTCAGGAGCGCGACACGAGACACTACTCGTCCTGGGCAGCGGCTGTCTCGCGTCTCGGCCAGGAGACCACTCTTAAGACAACACTAGCACGGCGCATATCTCAGCTCGAGAGTGTTAAACCTCACCACGTCATCGTGCTACTCATTACATCTAATTTTAACATCATTAAATCGTGCCCGTTCATCCGTCGGGGTCCCCACATTCTAAAAAACCTCTGCCAAGTGGGTGTGGCACATAGCTTCCTCGTATCCATAACATGACTGTATAGATCATTGAAAATTATTATTGACTAAAGAACTTCTTTCAATTAGGCGAAGTAAATGTTGAATTAGGGTAAATTCATTGTTATGCAGGAGCATAACTTGAGAAAATAATGGTAGGCATGTTCAACTATTGAACAAACTATGAAATATACCTAATAAGCCCGAACAATCCCTGAAAATTTCATCGAAATCGGTCAAAAACTCCCGGTGTTATGCTTGTGGCAAGGATTTCACGTTTGCGCATGCGCAGAGGCTACTATTGATCCGGGGGTCATGAAACTCATAGGGGACCATCTACACCCCAACCCGAACAATCCCTGAAAATTTAATCAAAATTGGTCAAGAACTCCCGGAGTTATGCGCGTAACAAGGATTTCACGTTCGCGCATGCGCAGAGGCTACCATTGATCCGGGGGTCATGAAACCTATAGGGGACCATCTACACCCCAACCCGAACAATCCCTGAAAATTTCATAAAAATTGGTCAAGAACTTCCGGAGTTATACCCGTAACAAGGATTTCACGTTTGCGCATGCGCTGAGACTACTATTAATCCGGGGGTCATGAAACCTATAGGGGACCATCTACACCCCAACCCGAACAATCCCTGAAAATTTCATCAAAATTGGTCAAGAACTCTCGGAGTTATGCGCGTAACAAGGATTTCACGTTTGCGCATGCGCAGAGGCTACTACTGATCCGGGGGTCATGAAACTCATAGGGGACCATATACACATCAAACCAAACAATCCCTGAAAATTTCATCGAAATTAGTCAAGAACTCCCGGAGTTATGCGCGTAACAAGGATTTCACGTTTGCTCATGCGCAGAGGCTACTATTGATCCGGGGGTCATGAAACCTATAGGGGACCATCTACACCCCAACCCGCACAATCCCTGAAAATTTCATCGAAATCGGACTATAACTTCGTGTAGTTTTGCCCGTAACAAGGATTCGCTGACAGACAGACAGACATGGAACCAAAATCGTTCAGAAAGGTCTAAAACGCAAAATGCGAGTGGAATTTTTGATTTTGGAGACAAAAAATTTTCACATTCCGAAAGTGAAAACAATACTTCCGCTACTTTAGTAGACTCGGAAGCAATATACACATTATCTTAAATTAAAATTAAAACTAAATCGAATAGGCACACACCTGTCTTTTGATGACGTCCAAGAATTTCTGAGCTTCGCTGTACACCTTCCCAACTTCGGACGGGTCCGTTAAATTCTTGTTCATTCGAAATCCGTCGCGCGTTCGCCTCAAGCAGTACATTCTGCAACAAGATAAAACCGAAATTTTAAATTTTATTAAATAAAACGCAGATGAAATGGCCCACCCTGTTCAAAGATTCAAAGATTGTCTGCCACCATATAACAGTTCGTTGTGATGTTGGCAGATCGTTACTTTTTCTTTTCTCTTTTTGAAAATAGTTTTTCTAGACTAATTCCAGCCAATTTCTACCGAAAAAACTGAAAATTGCGTTTTCTTGCTATATTTAAGCATACATTTTGGTTTATTATTCAATAATAAACCATCGTAATCATTCTTGAAAAAAAAAATTGTAACCCCCCCCTGAAAATTTCATGGTTTACGTTTCAAAGGGTGTAGAATCCGAATCTGCAATGAAATTTTTCTGTCGATATCTCCGAAACGGCTGGAGAAAAGATCTGAAATTTTCAAGAAAAATCCATGTTGGTCCGACGACGCCCCAATTCTTGAGCCAGCTCTCTCACTTAATTTATAGTGCCCTTTAAGGGTTGTCAAAGTTTTGTAAAATCCGTAAAAACCTCAAAAAACGTCAAGGCGGCCTAAATGTGGACTTTTTTTGAAGAACTTTCCATGAGGAATCGAATAAGCCCCTCGTCAGGTCCGTAGCTCAAACCATTCCCGATGTATGGCCCGATTTATGGTGCCAACATTTGCGTTATTTTGGTTTATTATTGTTTTTGTTTTGATATCAGTAACCTAGTGATGTAGTGATGTGGTAATGTGGATACTGGAGTGAACTCCTAAAAGGCTTTGTAGCATTCTGATATGCATGAAACGCTGCAAATTCTTTCACTGGGGTTTATTATTCAATTGGCTTGCGTTCATATTTTGAATTTCCACTAAGCTTTGGAGTGCGCACGTTTCACAGGATAGAGCGATTATTGAATTTCAGGAGATATGCATGGAGCACGTAAATCTTTTCTCGACCAAAATACCTATTTGGATTGATCAGTTGATATTTGTGTGCCTCCTGAAATTCAATAATCGCTCTATCACCTGTGAAACACTCCAAAGCTTAGTAGAAATTCAAATTATGAACGCAAGCCAATTGAATAATAAACCCCAATGAAGGAATTTGCAGCGTTTTTTTAATTGAACTTGGATCAAATCAAGTAGCCTTATCAGCCCATTATTTCAGTGTCACACGGTTTTTCCTCACTCCCTACAATATTTTGAAAAGTAGCCTCCCAACATGCAGGAAAGGGTGTTTATGAAGTTGCTTCTGTTTCGTGGGCATCCCTTATTCGAGATGGTCCCAACGCTGGTGGTTGGATTTTGCCTGGACCTTCCCAGTCAGTTCTACCCTTGTAGGAAGTGAGATTTTGGCAATGAAACCTTAGTATTTACTGTAGCTTAAAATAAGCTAATTTGTGGTGTTCACAAGGCAGCAATGTGGGGTTTTTTAACTCTCACTCCCTACTCCAGTAACATTCTCACTGCGGCAAGTGAAACTTGATCGCACTTGTTGACAATTAGTGTAGTTGTTGGGAGTTCGTTGAGCAGTTTCAATTGATTTGTGGCCTGTAAAGGCGGTGAAAGGCTTTAACTCTACTCTCTCACTCCCTACAATATCCAGTCCAATAGCCCCTTAAATTGCAGGGAGTGAGATCTGCTTGTAGGAAGTGAGATTTTGGCAAGGAAACCTTAGTATTTACTGTAGCTTAAAATAAGCTAATTTGTGCTGTTCACAAGGCAGCAGTGTGGGTTTTTTAACTCTCACTCCCTACTCCAGTAACATTCTGACTGTGGCAAGTGAAACTTGATCGCACTTGTTGACAATTAGTGTAGTTGTTGGAAGTTCGTTGACAACATTTTGGTACAACCAGTTTCTATTGATTTGTGGCCTGTAAAGGCGGTGAAAGGCTATAACCTCACTCCCTACTCTCTCACTCCCTACAATATCCAGCCAATAGCCCCTTAAATTGTAGGGAGTGAGATCTGCTTGTAGGAAGTGAGATTTTGGCAAGGAAACCTTAGTATTTACTGTAGCTTAAAATAAGCTAATTTGTGCTGTTCACAAGGCAGCAATGTGGGGTTTTTTAACTCTCACTCCCTACTCCAGTAACATTCTGACTGTGGCAAGTGGAACTTGATCGCACTTGTTGACAATTAGTGTAGTTGTTGGAAGTTCGTTGACAACATTTTGGTTCAACCAGTTTCTATAGATTTGTGGCCTGTAAAAATAAGCTAATTTGTGTGAAAGGCAGCTACTAACTCTCACTCCCTACAATATCCAGCCAATATCACCTTAAATTGCAGGGAGTGAGATCTGCTTGTAGCAAGTGAGATTTTGGCAATGAAACTATAGTATTTACTGTAGCTTAAAATAAGCTAATTTGTGCTGTTCACAAGGCAGCAGTGTGGGTTTTTTAACTCTCACTCCCTACTCCAGTAACATTCTGACTGTGGCAAGTGAAACTTGATTGCACTCGTTGACAATTAGTGTAGTTGTTGGAAGTTTGTTGACAACATTTTGGTTCAACCAGTTTCAATTGATTTGTGGCCTGTAAAGGAGGTGAAAGGCTATAACCTCACTCCCTACAATATCCAGCCAATAGCCCCTTAAATTGACAGGAGTGTACCCAAACCTAACCATCCCAAATCAGTTGTCTACCCAAACCTAACCATCCCTGACCATTCTACCCAAACCATCCTACCCAGACCTAACCATCCCTGACCATCCTCAACTGTCCTACCCAAACCTAACCATCCCTGACCATTCCTAACCATTCTACCCCCAACCTAACCATCCCTGACCATCCTCAACTGTCCTACCCAAACCTAACCATCCCTGACCATTCCTAACCATTCTACCCAGAACCTAACCATCCCTGACCATCCTCCTGTCCTACCCAAACCTAACCATCCCTGACCATTCCTAACCATTCTACCCCCAACCTAACCATCCCTGACCATCCTTAACTGTCCTACTCAGACCTAACCATCCCTCACCATTCCTAACCATTCTACCCAAACCTAACCATCCCTGACCATCCTCAACTGTCCTACCCAAACCTAACCATCCCTGACCGTTCCTAACCATTCTACCCCGAACCTAACCATCCCTGACCATCCTTAACTGTCCTACTCAGACCTAACTATCCCTGACCATTCTACCCAAACCTAACCATCCCTGACCATTCTACCCAAACCTAACCATCCCTGACCTCCTAACTGTCTTACCCAGACCTAACCATCCTACCCAAACCTAACCATCCCTGACCATCCTTAACTGTCCCTATTCAGACCTAACCATCCCTGACCATCCTCACCTGTCCTACCCAAACCTAACCATCCCTGACCATCCTCAACTGTCCTACCCAAACCTAACCATCCCTGACCATTCCTAACCATTCTACCCAAACCTAACCATCCCTGACCATCCTTAACTGTCCTACCCAGACCTAACCATCCACAACTGTCCTACCCAAACCTAACCATCCCTGACCATCCTTAACTGTCCTACTCAGACCTAACCATCCCTTACCATTCCTAACCATCCTACCCAGACCTAACCATCCCTACCCAGACCTAACCATCCTACCCAGACCTAACCATCCTCAACTGTCCTACCCAGACCTAACCATCCCTGACCATCCTCAACTGTCCTTATCAGACCTAACCATCCCTGATCATTCCTAACCATCTCTACCCATCCTTAAACCAATTCTTCTCTTAGAATGCGGAATTTTTATTGCGAATCAACATCGGATTTCTCATCCAAATCGCCCCATCAAAGAACTCCATCATCCTCAAATCTCATATCATCATAATGTCACACCAGTGTATTTTAATCCGAAAAAACACATAAAATTAAGTGTTAAACCACGAAATAGTGCGTTCAGGATCAAAACCGGACAACTTTGAAATTTCTAAATCCGATTTTACCACATTTTACCCAAGTTTGTACTGGAATTTTCGTGTTTTTCAAAGATTGGGTCCTTAACTAAACTAAAAACCTTGAGAAATAACGCGAAACAGTTTCAGTTTGGTTTTTAAAAGGTTTAATTTAAATTTAATTGAGATGTCAAAATGAATTTTGCTCGTAGACGCGGTTTGAAAGAGTCTAGGCAATGTTTTCAAGTGGAAACTAATGGATTTTACATATAAACAGAATATCGGCTCCTTGGCAGAGATAAGGATTGCGTCCTTATCGATTCGAGATCGTTACGGGTCGGCGAGTATTTTCAAAGGTTTTAAAAACAAAATATCCATTGTTAATGGTTTGATGTTGCGTACAGGGAATTTTTCAGGTCAATTTGTGAGGGTACGATACAAATTTAAGAGTATTTTGGTAGATTTACGTGAAGAATCCTATAATGTGAACGGAATTTGCAATGTTAAGACTTAATTTTCAGAATTGGTTGCAGGAGGTGTCTCTTAATTTTAGGAAAGATCGGTGAGGGTAGAGAGTTTGTGAAATGTGGATTCCCTTTGGATCGAATTGCGAGCACGAAGATCCTCTCACGAAGTTCATTAATGTTTGCAATTGGTTTTATCGCGCAAAATTCAAGTTTGTGCAAGTTTTCCCGAGCCTAAAAACGCTGCAAATTCTTTCACTGGGGTTTATTATTCAATTGGCTTGCGCTCATGATTTGAATTTACTACTAAGCTTTGGAGTGTGCGTGTTCCACAGGAGATGCATAGAGCACTTAAATCTGTTCTCGACCAAAATACCTATTTGGATTGATCAGTTGATCATATTTGTGTGCCTCTTGAAATGAATAATCGCTCTACCACTTGTGAAACACGCACACTCCAAAGCTTATTAGAAATCCAAATCATGAATGCAAGCCAATTGAATAATAAACCCCAGTGAAAGAATTTGCAGCGTTTCATGCATATCAGAATGCTGCAAAGCTGGAGGAGTTCACTCCAGTATCCACATTACTACATCACTAGGGTACTGATATAAAACGCTGCAAATTCTTTCACTGGGGTTTATTATTCAATGATTCATGATTTGAATTGCTACTAAGCTTTGGAGTGTGCGTGTTTCACAGGAGATAGAGCGATTATTGAATTTCAGGAGATATGCATAGAGCACGTAAATCTGTTCTCAACCAAAATACCTATTTGGATTGATCAGTTGATCATATTTGTGTGCCTCCTGAAATTCAATAATCGCTCTACCACTTGTGAAACACGCACACTCCAAAGCTTAGTAGGAAATTCAAATCATGAACGCGAGCCAATTGAATAATAAACCCCAGTGAAAGAATTTGCACCGTTTCATACATATCAGAATGCTGCAAAGCCTTTTAGGAGTTCACTATCCACATTACTACATCACTACGTAACTAGGTTACTGATATCAAAACAAAAACGATAATAAACCAAAATAACGCAAATGTTGGCACCATAAATCGGGCCATACATCGGGAATGGTTTGAGCTACGGACCTGAGGAGGGGCTCATTCGATTCCTCATGGAAAGTTCTTCAAAAAAGTCCAAATTTAGGCCGCCTTGACTTTTTTTTGAGGTTTTTAGGGATTTTACAGAACTTTGACAGCCCTTAAAGGGTACTTTTAAATTGAGTGAGGGAGCTGGCTCAAGAATTGGGGCGTCGTCGGACCAACATGGATTTTTCTTGAAATTTTAAGATTTGTGCTCCAGCCGTTTGGGAGAAAACATGCGTACGGCGGAGAGACGGAAAAATTTGTATTGCAGATTCGGATTCTACACCCTTTGAAACGTAAACCATGAAATTTTCAGGGGGGGTTAGAATTTTTTTTTCCAGAGCGATTACAATGGTTTATTATTGAATAATAAACCAAAATTTATGCTTAAATATAGCAAGAAAACACAATTTTCAGTTTTTTCGGTAGAAATTGGCTGGAATTAGTCTAGAAAAACTATTTTCAAAAAGAGAAAAGAAAAAATAACGATCTGCCAACATCGCAACGAACTGTTATATGGTAGCAGACAATATTCGAAGCTCTCTACAGGGTGGGCCATTTCATCTGCGTTTTATTTGATCAAATTTAAAATTTCGGTTTCATCTTGTTGCAGAATGTACTGCCTGAGGCGAACGCGCGACGGATTTCGAATGAACAAGAATTTAACGGACCCGTCCGAAGTTGGGAAGGTGTACAGCGAAGCTCAGAAATTCTTGGACGTCATCAAAAGACAGGTGCGATCCTATTCGATTTAGTTTTAATTTTAATTTAAGATAATGTGTATATTTTAGAATTTGGGGGCCCTGACAGATGAACGGGCACGATTTAATGATGGTAAAATTAGATTTAATAAGCAGCACGATGATGGTGAGGTTTAACACTCTCGAGCTGAGATACGCGCCGTGCTGTTGTTGTCTTAAGAGTGGTCTCCTGGCCGAGACGCGAGACAGCCGCTGCCCAGGACGAGTAGTGTCTCGTGTCGCGCTCCTGAATGCAGACGTATTTATTGTTAAAATGAGTTTTTCTGACGAATAACGTGATGGGATTACCATATACTATTTCGAGTGAACCATTTTTAAGCAATTATGGTGAAATCGACCAGATAATTTCGATGAATTGGTAAACTTACCGTAAAATTAGTGCTAATTTTTCTTTCACTGATATTCTTTCCTTTTCTTGCATTGTTTTTTTTTCATTAAATTTAATACGTAATCAAACGGTGATGAGATCATACTGTAATACGTAATCAAATACTTCCTGAATATATTATCATCAAACATTAGGTGCTTCTTCACAAATAGCGAAAATGATCCTTCTTGACCTCTAGTTAAATATAAATTCTTAATAGGAAATCGTCTTTCAGTTCTGTATTTGTAATAATAATATAAGAGCAAATCATCGTCTTCTTCTTCCTCCAATAGCATCTTCAATTTCAGTAGGTACTTGGTTGTCCATCACGCCACAAAACACCACTGACTTCATCGACACTTGGCCACAGTTAAGAATTTTTTTCTTTAGTTTTGACAATTGTGGGCCAACAGTAGTACTGACTTTCTTCAGGACTCATTTAGAATATAGCCCGACTCTTCCCTAACATATCCATTGCCTAAAACTATCAAAAGAACAATTTTTTCTATTTTTTATTAATTTTTTCTCACACCTTTATTTTGATCTAGTAGTGGCCACATCAAATTACGAAATTTCCGGTAGTGGCCACGTGCATGCCTCAGTAGTGGCCACTTGACATTTTGCCCTCCTTACGTGTTTAATATCATTAAATTCAATACCAGATGAACAAAATTGATTCTATCCAGTAGAAGCTCTAGGATACAGCCCAACAAACGAGGAAACTAGGGACGGTCATATTGAGAAGTTTACCACAATTTCCAATGATGCTCTGCGCACTATTAGTTCAACCTCTGACTACAAGATGACATGAGCTGTACCTCCTGCAAGTTTGAAGCCACTAGGAGACCGGGAATCCTTATTTCTCAAATATAAACTTTAAAATGGCCACTACTGGAGCAGTGGCCACTACCGGTGCCGTTACCTTATCTGTCTATAAAAATGAAGCTAATACGTTGCATTTTCATTTTTCAGGCGGCTGTTTACACCCTTTTCAAAACGAAAAACCTCGTCATCGAAAATGAAAAATAAACCCGCCACCAACTCGTCGAGCACCGCGTTAACTCGCAAACTGCAAAAAACACAAGATTCTCCGCATCTCACACAAAATTTCCGAAAATGTCACGTATTTAATTTTGAATTAATTAAAAAAAAAAACGTTTAAATTAAAAAAATTACAACTATATTATCGTTAGATTTGTCGTTCAGTTTTTGTGTGTGTATATAAAATAGAAATGTGTGACGTTTAGTGTTTTAAGCGTGGATGTTTTATTTGAAAGCGTCTTGTCGAGTTAGAAAGACTTATGTTCTGTAATATCTTTTGATAGGTTAGCTTCTATTTCGAGGTATCGTTTTTTTTTTTTTTTTTTTTTTGAACAGTATACGAATAAACGAATTCCAACAATTTATGGAGGAGTGTAGTTGATTTTTTACCTTTATATATGACTGCCGGACAAAATTAAAGGATCACTTCAATGTTTTGAAATTGCTGAAACCCTTTTAGGAGTTCACTCCAGTATCCACATTACTACATCACTAGGTTACTGCGACGAAAACAAAAACAATAATAAACCAAAATAACGCGAATGTTGGCACCATAAATCGGGCCATACATCGGGAATGGTTCGACCTACGGACCTGGGGAGGGGCTCATTCGATTCCTCGTGGAAAGTTCTTCAAAAAAAAGTCCAAATTTAGGCCGCTTCGACTTGTTTTGAGGTTTTTAGGGATTTTACAAAACTTTGACAGCCCTTAAAGGGCACTTTAAATTGATTAAAACTTGCATTAAATAGAGTTTTTACATCTCTATCCCAAAATGAATGATGAACGAATCAATAAGATTGATTAGGAGTGATTTTCAAACCCATAACAACGAGAAGTATGAAACGTACACACCTGTTTTACAAACGGCTAACTTCATTTTTGAGCCCCAACTGTATAGAAATGGCGGAAGCATGGTGTTTCCTCAAAGGGCAGGGTTACCAACGCTGAAAAAAACTTTGAATTTCCAAAAAATGCCCTCATTTGAGAAAGCTACGATGATTTCCTTCAAACCCATGACAATGAGACAAAAGGTTTGGTACAAACTTTGAGCACTTGATTCGTACAGACTATCTAATAAGCTAAGAACAACCGAATTTTCGGCACATCGTATTAAAATTTTGGCGACTCAATTTCAACTTTTGTCTTACCAATTTGAGCTTTTTGGCACATCGTATTGAAAGGGTTAAAATTTTGGCGACTCAATTTCAACTTTTGTCTTACCAATTTGAGCTTTTTGGCACATCAATTTACGCTTTTCATTAACAACGCAGCGAAACAATTGTACGTAAATTTTGACACCTGGAAAAATATAAACACACCTTTAAAAAAAAAAACAAATATATATTTACAAGATTTTTTTTGTTAAACGTATCTTTTTAAATCTATGAGATTTTAAATGTAATATGATCAATAAAACTTTTGTTTATCATTCAAGAAACTAAGATGCCACTTATCTCTACATGATGTTGAATATCTACATAATGGTCTTTCACGGAGCACCACATGTGCCGTTACTTGTTTCTCTTTACATGTTCTCTGTTACTTGCTTTTACATGTTACATGATTAAAAATTTTGTTGGTTTTTTTTTTTACAATTTAAAAGGTGTTTTACATTGGACGCCTATGAAAGTGGAGATGTGAGCGAGAGGGGTTTTCAGAAAATGAAGAAACGAGCTGAAATAATAACAATTAAGGGTCAGTGTTACCAATTTGAAGTTTAAAAAGTTTTTCCCCGTGAATTACACTAAAAATCATATTTTCTGTGTGATTTTGCCCCGAAATTCACATTTTTTGTTGGAGAAATATAATAATTACAACGATAATTAATCAATGTTTGAAAAACAGCATTGTTTTATGGAAACTCACGTTTAAAAGTCGATTTAAATCAAACAGATATCCCTAATGAAATTACCAGTTACACGTTGATTGTATACGATATCAAGGAGGCATTTGCTGGCAAAATATGGGTGATAACAGTGATAAGGTAAAATGGGCTGAAATAATTACGACTACGGGCCAGTGTTACCAACTTAAGTTAACAAAAAAACCTTGAAATTCAGTAAAATAGCGACATCTTAAGAACATTTTCCCAAAATGTAGCAAATTCGGGGAAAATTCACAAGAAAATGTGCAATTTTCAGTGACTCTTGGAAAACGATGCAAACCTAGCCAAAATTCTTGAAAAAAACTGATCATTTCTTCATTTTTATGGTTTAGAAAACCATTTAATGTGATTTAGGTTTAATAAAAACTTTATTACCAAAAATTTATTAAAATTTTGAGAGTTTTACATAACAGAGGTGTGGTTTTTACTGAAATTTACCAGAAATTCTTGAAAAAACTGATTTCTTCTTCATTTTTATTGATATACAAGTTTATTTCCCAAGAATTTACACTGGAAATCACATTTTCTGTGTTCTGTTACCAACTTAAGATTTTGAAAACACTCGCAATTCAGTAAAATGGGGACATTTTAGAAACATTTTCCACAAAATTTACGAAATTTTCGGGAGATTTTCATGAAACAAAGATGTAATTTACAGTGCGATACACAAAACAATGCCAATTTACAAGAAATTGTTGAAAGAAAAACTGATTATTCCTTTGTTTTCACGTACATTCATATTTATGGATCGTATTTATTTTATTGCTCCTTGAATTAGCTCAGAATCTGTATGAAATATGCGTTCAAATGTTCAAGGTTTAAAATTACAACGTTTTAATGGGGTGTCGTAAATAAAAACGGATCATTCTATTGGTAGATTTTGATAATTTATAGGACCAAAACTGCATTATTTCAAGCTTTGCACCTCTTCATTCAAAATTCAAGAGATTAAAAATAAATAAATAAAAATAAACATTTTTTGGATTAAATCAAAAATACCAAAAAACTCTCAAAAATTGTGAATTTGTCAGGTTTTTGGTTTTTTTTTTTTTTTTTTTTTTTTTTTTTTAAATTGCATTGTTTGTATTATTTACATTACACTACGACGTCCTCGACGATCTCTTCGACGATCCGCTGTTCCACGTGGGAGGACACGTGCGGGGACACGTGAGAGCCCACGTGGGCGATCACGTGGTCGGCCAACGGCTCGGTTTGAACGGAGAAATCGCTACCGATCGGGATCCTGGGAGGTTCGTAGCGTCGCATTTCGACTTTGTGAAGGGCCGAATTGATTTCGTTGATGGCGCAACTGAAAGGGAAAAATCGAATGAAATGAAACGGAGGATGTAAATTGACAATTTTGAGCGTAAAAACGCAGCAAATTCGTTCACTAAGGTTTATTATTCAATGATTCATGAAATTGGGAGGATCCGAATGGAAATTTCAAGAGCTACAACTTTTCTTTTATGACAATTTTCGATATCTCGAACGGTTTTCGAGATAATTCAGCTTTACATCGATAAAAGGCGAAATAAAGTGAAATAATGGCGGTGCATGGCCCTTATAATCGTTATACCTCCGTCAAATGAAATAAAATTAAATTTACACACCAAGCCCGTCGGGGGCATTGTAAAACAAGTAATTACAAACATTTTAAGACCTCGAACGCCTAATTCTACTGAGCGACTCGGGAGAAATCGTGTTTTTAAGATTTCATCCAAACTTATCCCACGAATTATCTGGAATTTTTGCGCCTATCGATTAATTCTAAATTTATAAAGGTTATTCTTTACAGAGTTGTATTCAAATTTGAATCGAATTGTGATGGAAATGAGGCAAAATGCATTTACTAGGTATTGCAATTAAGGTTGCCTTTGAGCGTGGTCAGTTGCGTCGTCACCATCTTTTCTCCTGTTCGTTGTACCGCAATATTTCGTGTCCTGGTTCATCAATGACGGACAAATTATCACAAAAACTTAGATTGTTGGCTACACTGCTCCGTTACGCTGCCGTCAGCTAACAAACTGCTCACTTAACGAAGGAAACGCATGGTGAAAGACACCTTCCTTGTTAACTCTTAACGCCTGGGCGTTAGTTTATCGAGCCGATTAACTGATGCCACGTTAGACCCAGTTTGGTGAAAGTGGCCCTGCAGGGCTTCCTTGGAGCTTTTATGGGGTAATCGCGCTAGCTCAGATCAGCATTACTACAGTTATAACATCACACTATATAAAGACGAGCTTATCAGAGTATATCGACGTTTCAGGTGGTAACGCTGGGCGGGTGGAATTCTCGCCCCCGTCTCCCAGGGCAAGGAAGACCTGCTCCTCTCCTCGGGGATTTGGGATATATGATTTTTTGACTTTTAATATTGTTATTATACTCCCTCATTGTGTTGTTTAGTACTCTACCTCCAGTACACACGGGACTTACCCCAACAAGAAGGCACAACTGTTGCCACCTTTGCAGATGATACGGCTATCCTCTCTGTTGGAGATGATATAGAAGCTGCAACACGCAAACTACAGACGTCTACTACTGAGGTTTATAAATGGACCAAGATGTGGAGAATGAAGCTGAACGAATCAAAATCAGCCCACATCAACTTCACTAACCGAAAAGTCCCAATCTTGGATGTTGAGATCAATTCGAATAAAATACCGCATACTGAAGCAGTTAAATACTTGGGTTTGACACTTGACTCCAAATTAAACTGGAATAAACACATAGAAAAGAAGAAAGAAGAACTTAAAATCAAGTACAGAAGGATGTATTGGCTAATGGGAAGGAATTCCCATCTCTCTCTTCACAACAAACTGCTTATATATAAGCAGATCCTTCGCCCTATTTGGACCTATGGGATACAGATCTGGGGCTGTGCCAAATCAAATATTAAGAAAATCCAAACCTTTCAGAATAAAATACTGAGAAGTATAGTTGGAGCCCCTTGGTACATGCGAAACGATGATATTCATCGAGATTTGAGGATGGAGACAGTCTATGAAATTATTGCAAAATACGCAAGGAAGCATGAACATCGCCTCCACAAACACGTGAACCCGGAGATGCTCTACGTTTTGGACAACGAAGGTGAAATCCGACGTCTCAAGCGAAACAAACCACTGGATTTAGTTGAGCTGCGTGAATAGAAGTGCAATCGAACTCAGTGCTAATTAATTGAGCTATATAATAAAGGGCTAGGTTTTGCTGTAAACCTACCCTCTTGGAGTGTACTTTATTGATATGTAAAATTGCTAGATGAAATGTATTTGATTTTTCAGTCGCAATAATAAATCACGAAAAAAAAAAATTGTGTTATTCACCTATTTCTTTTCAACCTGCGTAGCAGGGCCATTAAACTAGTATCGGATAAAAGTCAATGTTTGTGAAAAATTGCGATTTTTAACGAAAAATCCTTCTTTTTTCGCATTAAAACGTCATTTTACGAGGTTTATTCAAATGTAAAGAGAAAAATGATGATACCGTTGGAAAGCTGAGGTCTAGGGCTAGTTTTTCCCGTTGAGTGCACACCAATATTCCAATTTATTACAGGCGATAAATTAGCCTGAAAAATGTTGATTTTCGAAAAAAAATTAAAACTTTGACTTTGGCTTATTTTTTTACTTCAGAAAATGGCTTTAAAAAACAGCGTTTCACACTAAACGGATAGGAAATTTAACGCTCTTTCCAACGGTTTCCTCAAATTTGAGATTACTCCAAAAACAAGGGAGTTATGGCTGTTTTAGTGAAGTAAAGTCGATAACACGAAAAAAAAAAAACTTGAATCGTTAATAACTCGGAAACGAAGCCTCTAAAAAAAAGTCTAAGGGACACTTTTTTGTCGCAAATTAGTTGTAGAATCGATCCTTAAAGTTTGGTCCACCTGAAAGGTAGACACCCTGTATTATAATAATAATAATAATAATAATGAGTAGGGAGGTACCTCTGCCAGTAGGGGTCCTTCAGGGCTCGGATTCTCTTCGATAGAAATCGAGCGAAACACGAAAATTCGTCTTCTTCCGCCGGAGCGGGGGCAGTTTTGGGTGAAGCGTGCGTAGAGATGAGCGGCGGCCGTTGGGGCATCGCTTGCACTTTGGTGAGAACCTGAAAACGTGAATTGATGTTTGGGGTAACGACGTAATTTTTATGTGTTTAGTCAAATCTAATGGAATATAAGCCTCCTTCACACGTACGCTCGAGAGTCAACGACTGAACGGGATCAGACGGTACCTTAGAGAAAAATTAAAACAGAATTTAAAGAAAAGAACAGATTTACGTGCTCTATGCATATCTCCTGTAATTCAATAATCGCTCTATCACCTGTGAAACACGCACACTCCAATGCTTAGTAGAAATTCAAATCATGAACGCAAGCCAATTGAATAGTAAACCCCAGTGAAAGAATTTGCAGCGTTTTTTTAGGTATATAGATTTTTTAGAACATAAAGAAGAATTTTGAGTTAATATTCGGCACAAATTTGAGCTTTGAGTTTAATGGTCTCTGATAAACCTCTTTTAGGACGTCCCTCTGAATCGATGCTTCAGCATTAGGGACGCCTACTACAATCGATCCAAAGGGGTATGGAACAACCCTAACATGAGAAAAGGACCTAACCCTTCAGTAGTTGTCAAATTTGATAAAAACTTCTCCCACTTCTAAGCTTTCCAACGGCGTCTCAACCATTTAATTCTGATTGGAATTGACGGAGAAATTAAAGTTCGAATGCCAGAAAACGTGTAGTTCGTTTTAACGTAAGTTGGTAGGTGACGTACGATATGGGCCACAGAAACTGATTTTTCTCGATTTCAATTAATGTTTTCCGGCATTCAACCACAGGTTCGAATTGGGCGTTACATTTCCTGTAAGAAGAGGCTCATTTTGTTTCAAAAT
>JAVIWC010000512.1:0-18587 GCA_031894815.1 Creontiades dilutus | reverse complement strand
TCCGACGACGCCAAAAATTCTTGAGCCAGCTCTCTCACTCAATTTAAAGTGCTCTTTAAGGGCTGTAAAAGTTTTGTAAAATCCCTAAAAACCTCAAAACAAGTCGAATCGGCCTAAATATTTACCTATTTGAAGAATATACCACGAGGAATCGAATGAGACCCTCCCCACGTCCGTAGGTCAAACCATTCCCGATGTATGGCCCGATTTATGGTCCCAACATTTGCGTTTTTTTGGTTTATTATTGTTTGTTTGTAACCTAGTGATGCCGATAGCGTCGAGCTGTAGTGAATGTGGTTACTGGAGTGATACCCGATGTGGATACTTGTAGTTTATAGCCGATACACGGGCATTATGATATGTATGAAACGCTGATAATATGTAGGTAAATATGATTACTGGGGATTATTATTCAATATTATTACTATGGTAAATAAGTAGTCTTTCACTCGGGTTTATTATTCAATTGGCTTGCGTTCATGATTTGAATCTGTACTAAGCTTCGGAGTGTGCGTGCTTCAATAAAAAAACGCTGCAAATTCTTTCACTGGGGTTTATTATTCAATTGGCTTGCGTTCATTATTTGAATTTCTACTAAGCTTTGGAGTGTGCGTGTGTTTTCAGCTTTTAGTGTGTGCGTGTGTTTCACAGGATAGAGCGATTATTGAATTTCAGAAGGCACACAAATATGATCAACTGATCAATCCAAATAGGTATTTTGGTGCCATTTTTTCCAAAAAAGTTATTGACGTTTTAAGGTTTCACTAACTTATATTTTTCATGGTAACAGGTGTACCATAGTCAATATATATATTTTTCCCGTTATAACTTGTCTTGTTTACTATCATCTTATGTAACTGTTTTCATGATAACCAATATAGGAAAATGTAGGAAATTTTTTCTCCATAACTGGAGCAGTAAGAAATTAGAAAGGGCCTAAGTCCAATACCTTTTTGCATGAAAGTGCGTAAGTCCTCATCACTCCATTTTTGTAGTAGTTTCATTTTATTAGCACAAATCAGTGTTTATAACACCTGATAGTTTCACAAAACCACACAATAATGATGACCTGTAGGTACCTACTTTCCTTTTTCACTTGGAATGGTTATTAGATTCACTCACACATCGAACATAAGTTGGTAACCCATACCTATCAGATGAAAACACTCGTCTTTACTCGGAAGAATGGGTGAAATGGGGAGAGGTAAAAATATATTATATGAAAACCAAAATATTTATTTGGAATAAGTTCTGAAAAATTACAGCCTAGCTGAAGACTTATAACAATATCTGGGTAACTAGAAAAAGTAGGTAATATACTTAACTTCATAACCTACATCACAGCCTTTAACAAGGAGAATAGATATACGTAGTTACTAAAAACGATGAACTAAAATCAAGAACTAGAAACGAAGTAAGTATTAAAACATTTTAGTGCACCATCTGTATAAAGTAACATTGTTAGTTAAAATCTTTTGAGCATAACATTCGTTTGATATTGACATCATTGCACTTTTATAAACTTCGAGATTGGTAAAACTAAGTGTTGGTAAAAAAGTACCTCTCAGTATTTTCTTGAGCTTAAAGCGAAACATTCTGTGTGAACTAAAAACTAATAGAAAACTTTCAAGGCGCTATAAAAACATTCCTTTCAAATACCTAACGAAAAACGTTCTGTGTGAAATAAAAACTGATAGGATACTTTCAAGGTGCTATAAAAAACATTTCTTTCAAATACCTAGCGAAAAACACGAAAGTAACATATGTCGTCATTGAAGCAGCTGTCTGTAAAACTCCTTATGGGCATCATCTGGCAGATAATCAATCATGGATTGAAGATCATTTTTTTTCTCTAGTGAGATATCGTTTTTTCTTTTCAATGCGTTCAGGGTGATATTTTGTTTGTCTTAGGCGATTTTGGCACTTAGGCCTTTTCAATAATAACTGGTGGAGTTAGGCTGTCTAGGGAAAGCGACTTGGAGTTAGGTAAACTTCAATTTTTGCCGCCACTTTTCAAACTGAAAGAAAAGAGTTGGCACTTAGGCCTTTTGTAGATGTATTACCATTGGCACATAGTCACTGAATCCAAGAAAATCTCATTTTTCGAGATTTTGGCACTTAGGCCCTTTGAACCTGATGCCTCTCAATTGTTGATTCAGTCATTCAAAAACTGTCCGTCAACATCAGTATGTCGGCTTGGAGAAACCTATCTACAACTCTGCGGTAATGGCAACAATAAGGTGTTATGTGCGGCTGAAAATATCGGATCCGATAGTGTGCATTTGTTGTCGATATATCGATTTATCGGAATAGAAAATATCGCCCAAAAACATCGGTATATCGACGGAAGGATATCGATATTTTTTTGACATCCCCAGTATCAAGCCTGTTCAACTATTCTATGATCAATCGACACTGATTTTGGTTTATTATTCAATAGTAAACCATTGTAATCGCTCTTGAAAAAAAATAATTTAAACCCCCCTGAAAATTTCATGGTTTACGTTTCAAAGGGTGTAGAATCCGAATCTGCAATAAAAAAATTTCCGTTCGTCCGCCGTACGCCGTGCGCACGATTTCTCCCAAACGGCTGGAAAAAGATCTGAAATTTTCGGGAAAAATCCACGTTGGTCCGACAACGCCCCAATTCTTGTGCCAGCTCTCTCACTTGATTTAAAGTGCCCTCTCAAGGGTAAGCTGAGGTTTTTGCGCATTTTTAGGCTTACAGGCTCGAACGTACCATTAAAATTAAGAGAAACTAATGAGCCATTAAAAAAATAGTTTTTTCAGAATTTGACAAAATTTACAGTGCCCTTTAACGGTTGTCGAAGTTTTGTAAAAACCCTAAAAACCTCAAAAAAGTCAAGGCGGCCTAAATTTGTACTATTTTTGAAGAACTTTCCACGAGGAGTTGAATGAGCCCTCCCCAGGTCCGTAGGTCAAACCATTCCCGATGTATGGCCCGATTTATGGTGCCAACATTTGCGTTATTTGGGTTTATTATTGTTTTTGTTTTGATATCAGTAACCTAGTGATGTAGTAATGTGGATACTGGAGTGAACTCCTAAAAGGCTTTGTAGCCGATACACGTGTTGAAGCATTCTGATATGCATGAAACGCTGCAAATTCTTTCACTGGGGTTTATTATTCAATTGCCTTGCGTTCGTGATTTAAATTTCTACTAAGCTTTGGAGTGTGCCTGTTTCACAAGTGATAGAGCGATTATTGAATTTCAGGAGGCACACGAATATGATCCAAGTAGGTATTTTGGTTGAGAACAGATTTACGTGCTCTATGCATATCTCCTGAAATTCAATAATCGCTCTATCACCTGTGAAACACGCACACTCCAAAGCTTAGTAGAAATTCAAATCATGAACGCAAGCCAATATGAGTAATGAACCCCGGTGAAATAATTTGCAGCGTTTTTCAAAAAAACTAAGCATTGAATGATAAAGCAGGAGTAGTTACCATTGCACGCTCGTTGTGGTAGATGAAGTTCTCCAGGTTCCAAAGTTTTGGTCAGGCGAGGATTTTCCGGCTATTACGCTACTTGAATGCTGGCTATTGTAGGAAGCTTGATGGTATAGAAGCGTTTTTGACGGAGGATCGCAAATACAACGCTATCTGTATTCGAATATGCTGGTGACAAAGGTGGTTTCTTCCCTGTACCCGATGACATAGCTGGTTCTTTCCCTGTATAGCGAGATTTTTAGTGTGATTCCAACCCTGACTAAACTGGTTTTTTCCCTGTTTTGATAAACCGTTGGAAAGCACTGTTCATTCTGATTCCAACAATGTATCAAATTCATTTTTCGACAGAAGTTACAAAGCTGGTTTTTTCCCCTGTACCCTTCAAATATGGTTTTGCAATATTAATAATAGCGTTAGTGTAATAATTGTGCTATGCTGCTGAATCCTTCCAGGAGCATTTGGACATCAGTACAGGATCCAATTCTGGACATCTTGGGTGGGGTCAGCCCTGAGTTTGCCTTCCCCAATGTTGGTGGAAGGAGGTTAAGGCAACCTAGGCCATCAGAAGCCATTTTTCTTCCCCATTGTATTTTTGTGAGCCCAGCTACAGGCCTCACGACTACTATATCTATAAAATCTGAAGTTCGGCGGGGAAATTCTACATTGTGTTCAACTCAAATAACAGATTTTGCCTAGTTTTCATTCTGTTTGCGGAAAGTTCAATTCAGTTTGAGACACCTTTAATTAATTTTGATGAACATTTAATTCAAGTGCGCTAAGTTTGATTCAATTCTGGAAGGGTTCAATCGAAACTGCGAATGCTATATATGAATGGCGAATCAATTTAATTGTGTTGGGCAAAGGTTTAACTCTTTTGGAAAAAGGTATACTTAATTCAACTGGAAAATTGTATATGTATTATAAGTTTGTGTTCGGTGTGTCTGGATTCAAACCGTACTCCCTCCAATGTTGAGTGTAGAAGCTTCGGACTACACTGTTTCGGTCACTATGTGATCATTTTGTATCCAAGGCCCGTGATGCGTTACGGGTTGACATTGTAGAAACAGCTTTCTTCAGTGGCATCGTTCGATTTCCATGTCAAACGCTCAGCAAACTCCAACGAATATGAAGACAGCAGCGTTGCTGATGGGAGCACTGATGCTGCTACTTCGGCAGGCAACGTCGCAGGATGATGATGTATATGAATGGGATCAATATCTGGAGAAAAACGTACAGATTGATGATGCGAATTTCAAACTGGCCGTCACTCCTAACTTCGACGAGACCAAGACCCACGAGGTAATCAATTCCCCAACCAGTTTAACGTTAGTTACAATTCTGCAGATCGGAATGGTGTTGTGGGTTGTAGCAGTTCCTGAAACTGCTGTGCGCATGTGGACCGATACCGGTTCATCGCTCCGCCTCCGTCATCTCTCCCTGTGTCTCTCCATAATTGAGGAGCTTGTTTCCGAAAGGTACTAAGGACCATTCGAGTTATGAGCAATCGAGTTATTACCTTCCCGGGGGTTTTGGGACCGGGTTCTTCATAAAAATGCACGCAGATTGGAGCTAAAAGAAGGTACTATATCCCCTTGAAAAATGAGGTAGAACATTTTATTTTATTTCAACTGGCACTATATCCGTCATAAAAGAGCACTTCCATCTGCTTGGGTTCTGTTCAGATGTATCTGAAATGGTTTTAGATCTTGAAGAATTTACAAGTATTTGGGTCATTACCCGTTGAAAAACACACTTGACTCGATTCCGAGGCCAACAGGTAAGGGGATCGTACTTCATTGTCCGTTACTCCTGAAACCATATCTTTTTCTGAAAATCCCGGTCCTACGTGAATATATTTAAAGCCTTCAATGGACTCCAAATTCCCCAAGTTGCTTTGTGCCGTTGGTTTTTCCCAAGCCACCCTTTTTTCTGGCAAACGGTCAGTCACCCGTAGTCTCCCCCTGGGGCCCACTCCATCACCGTAACCCCATCCGTTCAAAAATTGGTCGCTATGTGGTGCCTCGACCTTATGGTGTGAGGGTTAATAGCTAGACCTTGTACTCCGGTACTCGCTCCGATGATAATGTCCTGACATAGAGAGTCACACAGCCACAGCTCCTTCTGCACTAGGGATGGATACTGATTTTCTAAAATATCGATGCCGATATATATCATAGGTTAATCATCGATACTGGCACTAGCGATAGTATCGACCAAAAATATAGATAATTTTAGAAAAATATTGAATTGTTGAATAAAATGTATATATTTAATGCACTTAGTAGACCAGATGCCATATTTGAGTTTGAGGAAGTTAGAATTTGATTTAAATTTAAATCAAAGTTAATTTGTTAAATTTAAATTCAAAGTTAAATTCAATTAATACTAATCAATAAATTAGAAATATACGCTTTGTCTGATTTAAGATAAAATATGTTTAAATTGAAACTATGTTCAGTTTAATGTATTATTATTTCTAATTTTGTTTTACCAATAGTTTTGTAACAAATTATGTTGTTTGATAATCTACCCAAGTTCTCTCAGAGGGGTTGTAGCAATTATGTCCTTCCTTAAATGAATGTAAATAGGTACCTATGGTTCAAACAACTGAGAATAAACGAAAAAGAAGAAAAAAGAATCAACCATGAACAAGATACAATCTCAAAGAGAACAACACAACACTTGCTGCAAAACCTTAATAAGTTGTCGTCAACAACCGCAATCTTCAAATTTTCGTATGGAACCTTCAAACCACTTCTCTTCTTCTTCTAATTTTATCGTCTTGGGCCAAGACTCTTGGCCGCAGCCAAAACCAACACTTGATATCCTATGGATATTATCCACGGATAGAGATCGATATTCCAGCCAGACGAACTCATTTTTGTGGGCATAATAAGTATTTTTAGAACTCGTGTGATGTTGAAAACGCTGCAAATTCTTTCACTGGGGTTTATTATTCAATTGGCTTGCTTTCATGATTTGAATTTCTACTAAGCTTTGGGGTTTCCGTGTTTCACAAGTGATAAAGCGATTATTGAATTTCAGGAGATATGCATAGAGCACGTAAATCTGGTCTCAACCAAAATACCTCTTTGGATTGATCAGTTGGTCATATTTGTGTGCCTCCTGAAATTCAATAATCGCTCTACCCTGTGAAACACGCACACTCCAATGCTTAGTAGAAATTCAAATTAGGAACGCAAGCCAATTGAATAATAAACCCCAGTGAAAGAATTTGCAGCGTTTTTTTTATTGAACCTCAATACCTCCACACAATAAAAACATCTATAATTTATCAAGTCCTTTAGCACTCGCATTGCGTTGAAACTTCCCCAAACCCAAATTTAAACGATGTAGCCAAAGGTAGACTGATGTAGAGGAGGCACACAAATATGATCAACTGATCAATCCAAATAGGTATTTTGGTTGAGAACCGATTTACGTGCTCTATGCATATCTCCTGAAATTCAATAATCGCTCTATCACCTATGAAACACGGACACTCCAAAGCTTAGTAGAAATTCAAATCATGAACGCAAGCCAATTGAATAATAAACCCCACTGAAAGAATTTGCAGTGTGCGTGTCCCACAGGTGATAAAGCGATTATCGAATTTCAGGAGGTACACAAATATGATCAACTGATCAATCCAAATAGGTGTTTTGGTTGAGAACAGATTCACGTGCTCTACGCATATCTCCTGAAATTCAATAATCGCTCTATCACCTGTGAAACACGCACACTCCGAAGCTTAGTACAGATTTAAATCATGAACGCAAGCCAATTGAATAATAAACCCCAGAGAAAGAATACTTATTTACCCCACTAATAATATTGAATAATATTTACCTGTATATCATCAGCATTTCATACATATCAGAATGCTTCAACCTGTGTATCGGCTACAAACTACAAATCATCTAATAATAATAAACATATCACTCCAGTAACCACATTCACTACAACTCGACGCTATCGGCATCACTAGGTTACAAACAAACTATAATAAACCAAAAAACGAAAATGTTGGCACCATAAATCGGGTCATACATCGGGAATGGTTTAACCTACGGACGTGGGGAGGGTCTCATTCGATTCCTCATGGTATGTTCTTCAAATAGGTAAATATTTAGGCCGATTCGACTTGTTTTGAGGTTTTTAGGGATTTTACAAAACTTTGACAGCCCTTAAAGGGCACTTTAAATTGAGTGAGAAAGCTGGCTCAAGAATTGGGGCGTCGTCAGACCAAGATGGATTTTTCCAGAAAATGTCAGATCTTTTGCTCTAGCCGTTTGTGAGAAATCGTGCGTACGGCGTACGGCGGACGGAAGGAAAAATTTTTATTGCAGATTCGGATTCTACACCCTTTGAAACGTAAACCATGAAATTTTCAGGGGGGTTAGAATTTTTTTTTTCCAGAGCGATTACAATGGTTTATTATTGAATAATAAACCAAAAATGGTACTAACGATCGATAATATTTTATGAGTCAACATAATATGTGATATTATCAGATAAAGCCGATATATCGGCTGAAATATCGGAAAAAATATTGGTCACTAACTATCGGTATCCGATACTATTGGCCCTTGCATCATCGGTAGAAAAATATCGATATATCGGAAGAAAATATCGATATTTCGATACTATCGACTATCGATGGCCATCCCATCGACCTGCACTCGTCTTGCTAGTTACCACGAATTCTCCAATAAAAAATAATTATGACAGTTTTATTCCTACAATTAGCATGACTAACCCCTCACACCCAATACAAGATGTCAAGTTCGCAGGAGATCGTTACTTTCGTTCCCCCGACGTCGGAGTACTGGACTGTCGATAAGGACGTCTCTTTCGCCGTTGTGCTTTTCAACCCAACAAGTCTGACAGACTACACTACGTGCGGCGGCGCGCTGCTCACTCCTGACGTAATTTTGACCATTTGCTCTTGCGTCGCTTCCTATATCACGTAAGTCATGATTGAGTACGAATTTTCAAAAGTAATGATGCAAAACTACATTGTGTAAGTTATTGTAACTACCCATCAATTTTTGTTAAAATCATTTTTATAGTCATAACTGTATACACGTCTAGTAACTTCATTTGATCACTTATATTAACGGTTTGTGGCAAATATAGCTTTTCCAAGTCAGATTCGGAAATTTCCAAATCAATTTCAGAAATTTTCAAACCTTCATCAGAATTTCCCGTCTCAATTTCAGAAATTTTCATTTCAATTCCAGGATGTGATCAATATTCGTTTGGGAGCGTAAAAAAGTGGGATAAAGAGAAGGAAATAAGTAGGTAACTCACAAAGTCTATTAATAAAATTTAAAAATTATCACAACGAGAGGTGAGAAGGAACAGTTTCTTGAATGAACCAGTTACTGGTACATTGAAATCGATAAAATTGATAAGATGTTTTTTCAATTGTTCTGTGCGACCGGGATGAGCTTCGCATTAGTTGCAGTTGGTGGAAAGTCCATTTCGGTACCCCATGACCAAAACTGCCCGATACCTGTTTCTGAAGGTTCCCTGGAGTTCGAGCTCCAACGATTGGTCCCCTTAAAAGATATTCTGAAATTGGGATGGAATATTCTGAAATTGGGATGGAAAATTCTGAATTTGGCTTAGAAATTTCTGAAATTAGTTTGGAAATTTCCGAGTCTGACTTGGAAAAGCTGTAGATCACTACCTACAACCACTCATCACATCACTTCACTGAGCTGTAACTATGTCCATGTGTTTGGTCCTGTTCAGTCCACGTATACGGGTGGGTATCCAAAGATGAGCTAATTTCTCTTCCTAAAATTTCAATAAAAAACGCTGTAAATTCTTTCACTGGGGTTTATTATTCATTTGGCTTGCATTCATGATTTGAATTTCTACTAAGATGTGGAGTGTGCGTGTTTCACAGGTGGTAGAGCTCTTATTGAATTTCAGGAGGCACACAAATATGATCAACTGATCAATCCGAATAGTGTATTTTGGTTGAGAACAGATTTACGTGCTCTATGCATATCTCCTGAAACTCAATAATCGCTCTATCACCTGCGAAACACGCACACTCCAAAGCTTAGTAAAAATTCAAATCGTGAATGCAAGCCAAATTAATAATAATAAACCCCAGTGAAAGAATTTGTAGCGTTTTTTTTTTTTTTATTGAACCTCAATACCCCACCACAATAAAAACATCTATAATTTATCAAGTCACTTTAGCACTCGTATTGCGTCAAAACTTCCCCAAATCCAAATTTAAACGATGTAGCCAGAGGTAGACTGATGTAGAGGAGGCACACAAATATCATCAACTGATCAATCAATTAGTAGAAATTCAAATTATGAATGCAAGCCAAATGAATGAAATTGAATAATAAACCCCAGTGAAGTAATTTGCAGCGTTTCAGGCATATCAGAATGCTTCAACCCGTGTATCGGTTATAAACCCTTTTAGGAGTTCACTCCAGTATCCTTAAAAAAAACGCTGTTATTTTTGTTTTGATTGCAGTAACCTAGTGATTAGGGTGGGCCGAAAAATACGATTTTTTGATTTCAGAATCCCATTACCCCTCAAAATACGGAGGATGGTGTCCTGAGTTCGGGAAAAATAATAAAAAAATTCTAAGTAGCGATCTTTAGTTCGCGCAAAAGGCCTAAAGTTCTAAAATAATGTGAAAAAACTGGAATTTTCAAAAAATTGTTTAACGATGTTGTTGGCGTTTTTTTACTTTCCATTAGTGATTAAATTAAAGAACAAAGTATTTAGTTACGAAAAAAAAATTATTTTCACCCTGGTGTGTTGTTTATAGTTCGCGCAAAAGCCCTGAATTTGCCTAAAATTACGAAAAAATACAATTTTATAGACCAAATTGTTTTATAATGATTGTCTAACAAGACTGCATTGGCAATTATATTAATTTACTGCTAAATTAATGAGTTATGTAGTATTACATTAAAACAAACAACAAAACGCATTGGATGGAAACTGAGTGAGATGTAAGGTGCGAGCACTTAGAGCAGCGAGCGGTGAGCTAGCGTTGTGTACCGGCGTCGATATGTCGCGAGTGCAGTTTCTTGTTGTAATGCCCAAGTTGATATTACAGAAGAGAATATCCCAAGTTGTAGTAAGAGTGCAATTAAACCATGGTAGATGAGAATTAAACTTTCTGCAACTGCATTATCTAGCGAAAGGTATGGGGTGTCGAGTAGGGCGACGGCTGCAATCGCCTCGTGTGTTTTACAGGATCTAGGTATAGTTACCGAAAAAGATTTGTCACGTGTAGTAGATAAAAATGAGGTTCTTCGAGAAAAACAAAAAGTTCGCAACAGTTCACAAAAAGAAGAACACAACACTAAAGATAACGGGCGAAAAGATAAAACTTTATATCAGGAAAAAGTTGGCAACAAATTTGTTCGATAGTATTTATACTATCGAAAAGAGAAATAAGAAGAGCACATAAGTTTGGTTCAAGAGCCTGGTGGAACATATTTTGGTCACTTGACACCACGAAACGGTACTGAAAGCGGGATTGCCGACAGTATTTTGTCCTACCTAAAAACTCAAAATTTTGACACTGATAAGCTACAATGGTCCAAACAAAGCTGACAACTGGACGTGTTTCACAGCTTGACAACTGCTTTCCGATTTTATCTGAGAAGCTTGTGGGACCTGAACTGTCACCATCAACGCTTTTAAATAAGTGTCTGAACGGGAGTTCATTAAAGTGAAGCAAGCAGATGAACCAATGTAGCTTACCAGTACCAAAATTTTTAGTTTTTAGGTAGGACAAAATATTGTCGGCAATCCTGTTACCAGTGCCGTTTTGTGGGGTCAAGTGACTTATATGCTCTTCTTATTTCTCTTTTCGATAGTATTTGTTGCCAACTTTTTCCTGATATAAAGTTTTATCTTTTCGCCCGTCAAAGTATCTGCCATGTACATTAGTGTTGTGTTCTTCTTTTTGTGAACTGTTGCGAGATTTTTGTTTTTCTCGAAGAACCTCATTTTTATCTACTACACGTGACAAATCTTTTTCGGCAACTATACCTAGATCCTGTAGAACACACGAGGCGATTGCAGCCGTCGCCCTACTCGACACCCCATACCTTTCGCTAGCTAATGCAGTTGCAGAAAGTTTAATTCTCATCTGCCATGGTTTAATTGCACTCTTAGTACAACTTGGGATATTCTCTTCTGTAATATCAACTTGGGCATTACAACAAGAAGCTGCACTCGCGACATATCGACGCCGGTACACAACGCTAGCTCACTGCTCGCTGCTCTAAGTGCTCGCACCTTACATCTCACTCAGTTTCCATCCTATGCGTTTTGTTGTTTGTTTTAATGTAATACTACATAACTCATTAATTTAGTAGTAAATTAATATAATTGCCTGTGCAGTCTTGTTAGACAATCATTATAAAACAATTTGGTCTATAAAATTGTATTTTTTCGTAATTTTAGGCAAATTCAGGGCTTTTGCGCGAACTATAAACAACACACCAGGGTGAAAATAATTTTTTTTTTTCGTAACTAAATACTTTGTTCTTTAATTTAATCACTAATGGAAAGTAAAAAAACGCCAACAACATCGTTAAACAATTTTTTGAAAATTCCAGTTTTTTCACATTATTTTAGAACTTTAGGCCTTTTGCGCGAACTAAAGATCGCTACTTAGAATTTTTTTATTATTTTTCCCGAACTCAGGACACCATCCTCCGTATTTTGAGGGGTAATGGGATTCTGAAATCAAAAAATCGTATTTTTCGGCCCACCTCCTGAAAGTGTCAGATTTTTTGCTCCAGCCGTTTGGGAGAAATCGTGCGTACGGCGGACGGACGGAAAAATGTTTATTGCAGATTTTGACATTTTTAATATAATTTTCCATTATTAATGGGGGGTCGGTCCAATTTGACTGGTAATTTTGTGTTGACTAAACAGAACAAATTTTTACACGGTTTATTTAAATTTGCGAAATGTTTAATTCAATTAGCATACATTTTAATTCAATTACCATGAATTCAATTTAATTGGCGAAAGTTTCGTGTCAAAGTGCAAAATTTGCACTTAGTTACGTAAATTTGTATTTAATACTCTACTTGCAGTTCATTATTTTTCCGCTAGATGTTTATTTATTTTGGAAAAAAGTTTAATTATATTCGAAAAAGTTTCAATTCTTTTATAAAATGGTTTAATTCAACTGGAATATGCTTTAGATAGATTAGTGATTTACATAGAAGGGATATCTAATTAGGAAATGATGAACCTTTGTGTAATAATTTGCGGTTGTGACAATGCGGTGTAAATTAACATGTAATTAACATTACTTTTTCAGGTCTTATTTTCAACCGGGCGCCCGAATCCATACAGTTGAATTTGCGTTGAGTGAAGACTTGGGGCCGGAAATTTGGGTTAAAGTCAACGTCGGTCATTTCCCCATTTTTGAAAATCATCGTCACCAAAACCGTTTTTTGGCAGAGTCCAACCAGCTTGTCAACAAAACGGTCAGAGGGAAAGGGCAGTTTAAGAATGAAAGATGCAGGGCCGCGTACAAGGGTGCGAATTATGACAACAAAAAAGAATGGGAACAACGGACTAATATAGCACTTTTGAGGTAAGTTATTTGAAAAAAAAAACGCTGCAAATTCTTTCACTGGATTTCTACTAAGCTTTGGAGTGTGCTTGTTTCGAGGTGATAGAGCGATTATTGAATTTCAGGAGGCACACAAATATGATCAACTGCTCAATCCAGATAGGTATTTTGGTTGAGAACTGATTTAAGTGCTCTATGAATATCTCCTGAAATTCAATAATCGCTCTATCACCTCGAAACAAGCACACTCCAAAGCTTAGTAAAATTCAAATTATGAATGCAAGCCAAATGAATGAAATTGAATAATAGACCCCAGTGAAAGAATTTGCTGCGTTTCATGCATATCAGAATGCTCCAACCCGTGTATCGGTTACAAATCCTTTTATTAGTTCACTCCAGTATCCACATTCAGTACATCAATAGGTTACTGCGATCAAAAAAAAAAAAAAAAACGCTGTTGTTTTTGTTTTGATCACTGTAACCTAGTGATGTAGTGAATGTGGATGCAAATGTTGGCAGCCTAAGATCATGCCATAAATCGGGAATGGTTTGAGCTACAGACCTGGGGAGGGGTTGATGACTTCATGGTTTCATGAATTTCTACTATGCTTTGGAGTGTGCGTGTTTCACAAGTGGTAGAGCGATTATTGAATTTCAGGAGACACACAAATATGATCAACTGATCAATCTAAATAGGTATTTTGGTTGAGAATAGATTTACGTGCTCCATGCATATCTCCTGAAATTCAATAATCGCCCTATCCTGTGAAACACGCTCACTCCTAAGCTTAGTAGAAATTCAAATCATGAACGCCAATTGAATAATTAAGCCCAGTGAAAGAATTTGCAGCGTTTTTTTATTGAACCACAATAACCTCCCACAATAATAACATCTATAATTTATCAAGTACTTTAGCACTCGTATTGCGTTAAAACTTCCCCAAATCCAAATTTGAACGATGTAGCCAAAGGTTGACTGATGTACAGGAGGCACACAAATATGATCAACTGATCAATCCAAATAGGTGTTTTGGTTGAGAACCGATTTACGTGGTATATCTTCTGAAATACAATAATCGCTCTATCACCTGTGAAACACGCACACACCAAAGCTCAGTAGAAATTCAAATCATGAACTCAAGCCGATTGAATAATAAACTCCAGTGAAAGAAGATTACCCCAGTAATAATATTGAATAATAATCCCCAGTAATAATATTTACCTATATATTATCAGCGTTTCATACATGCTTCAACCTGTGTATCAGCTATAAACTACAAGTTTCCACATCGGCTATCACTCCAGTAACCACATTCACTACAATCGGCGCTATCGGCATCACTAGGTTACAAACAATAATAAACCAAAAAACGCAAATGTTGGCACCATAAATCGGCCCATACATCGGGAATGGTTTGACCTACGCACGTGGGGAGGGTCTCATTCGATTCCTCATGGTATGTTCTTAAAAATAAGTTTACATTTAGGCCGTCTTGACTTGTTTTGAGGTTTTTAGGGATTTTACAAAACTTTGACAGCCCTTAAAGGGTACTTTAAATTGAGTGAGAGAGCTTGCTCAAGAATTGGGGTGTCTTCGGACCAAGATGGATTTTCCTGAAAATTTCAGATCCTTTGCTCCAGCCGTTTGGGAAAAATCGTGCGTACGGCGGACGGACGAAAATTTTTTTTATTGCAGATTGGGATTCTACACCCTTTGAAACGTAAACCATAAAATTTTCAGGGGGTTTAGAATTTTTTTCCCAGAGCGATTACAATGGTTATTTATTGAATAATAAACCAAAAGCATCCCAAATATTCCTAGCAGATTCGGATAGCGGGGTGGGAGCTAAGTAGATTCATATAGAAATTTTTGTTCACCAGTAAATTCACGTCACATAATTGTTTTTTGCTGTTTCAGGACGACTGATTATTATAAACAGGATTACGGAATCGCCCCATTCGTCCCCTGGCCTCCATTACCGCTAACTTATGATATGACATTGAAGGAATTCGTAAGTTTATTCCTCCTGTATTATCTCTTTTTAACAAACCCTTGGTGCGAAATCATTTTGTGAGGAGTGGAATTGATGAAAATTTGGTGAAACGTGATTCGGTTTCATAGCGTAAACATTGCGGTTACTTGTTAAAGGCTTTTCTTTCTTATGGACTACCTGGTTTATCATGTCAATGATTCATGATTTGAATTTCTACTAAGCTTTGGAGTGTGCGTGTTTCACAGATGATAGAGCGATTATTGAATTTCAGGAGATATGCATAGAGCACGTAAATCTGTTCTCAACCAAAATACCTATGCTTGAACAGTTGATAGTACATTTTGTGTCCCCTGACAGGAATAATCGCTCATCACCCGTGAATTACTCTCAAAAGGCCCCCCGGCTAGACTAGTTCAATTCCATGCTTGGCGTTTGATTTAAACCCGGCGAAACAAGTTTGCCTTGATTGAACTCGAGAAGACGCTTGAAATTTACGAATTTCCTTGAGCTTCAGTAAGAACCTGATAAAATTAGTTTTGAGCAATAAAATTTGTAAGATATGGTTGATATGATGATTGGCTGAAAAATATCGGATCCGAAATGCGTTTTAGACCATGAATCGATATATCGGTGTTTATCGCCCATAAAATAACCGCGATATATCGACGGAAGAATATCGATGTTTTCTTGAATCCTGATTATATACGTCTAAAAATAAGATCAGTGATTTACATGGACTCCGAGGGGTTTCCTTAAGCTGCTTTGAAACAACAAATCTGTGTTTTCCCATAAACTACCCTTTTTCTGGCAAACGGAGTCACCCAAAATAAAATTCTACATAAATAAATCGGGCTAGTTGTAACCTCGATGCTTTTGGTTTCAAGTTGTACAGAAAATTAAAGCCGCGATTCTGCCACTCTAAATTTTCTTTAAGTCGACTCCAAACTAAAAATTACTGTTTTTCGGTAAACAGAATTTTTAGCTTCATTATACCGCGTTCTAGCAATCCGGCTAGAGCAATAGATCTAGAGAGAAAAAACTAGGGAAGCGCATAACCCAGAAAAGAACTTTTCATTGCTTGAAAACTCCATCCAACGTCTTTCTCTCGACCATAAGGAGCATAATGAAGCTCTTCTTAATTAACACTTTTTGATCCGAGCAACTATGAATATCAGTGAAAGATAGTCGAGGTTTTATTCAACAACACCTTTATTTATTTGATTGGTTCCGCCCCACTATATCGAATACGAATTGAATGATATATTTCCATACCCGTTCATTGAGCATGTACGCATTCATTTGAAATTAAACACAATCAGTTAAATCGATAAAATCAGTTAATTCATCAGTTAACTGCGCAACCGTTATATCTTCCTTGGGTTCACCTGAACATACACCATTTTGAACTGCTGTCGATTCTTGTATGTCTGTCTCAAAAAGGCGAGTGTATGAGCTTTGTATCATCTCAGACGAGCTTCGTAACAAGCCGAATTCGTGCAGTTTTCATCCGGTTTTGATGACATTTTCAGGGAATGTGCGGGTTATTGAGCTTAATTCTTAGGGTCTTTGAGTTGCATTACTCACAAATCAATTCATCACCCTAATAATGCTCGAACGTTAAATCCACAAAGCAAAACTGTCTCTGGTTCTTGTGGTTCGATCGCGATAATATTTTCAAAGTAGTCGGAAAAGAACCATCTAATAATCTCATATCAATTTGAACAAGATCGTATCATCAGCCAATCTACTATAGGTGTCTTACGTGGAGAACAAACGCGAGCGAGCGAGCGACGCGATTTTGACGAATCGCGTACGATTCCAAAACGAGTGTCTTACGTGAGGTTACACATCGCGTTAGTCGCCGAAGCGGGATACGCCATATTTACAGATTCCTCCAGTGTAATTTTATACCAGTTTTATTTTATATTCGGAAAAATGCCTTCTTTTTCCTAATTTTTACTACTAACGAAATCAGTCGAATCATTTGGCATGACAAGTGAAACACAACAGGCAAGAAGTCACAATCGTGGATCTGACTCGGTAATTTCTCTCCGGAACAACTTTTGTCAATATTTTACTGGGAATTTATCAGGTAATTGAACGGTGTATTCATTTACAAGAAATAATTTATTAAATGGTGTTTTAACTTACTTGAAAAACTTGTCTCTTTTGCTACAGCATCCCAAGCTAGGTCTGCGAGCCTCCTGTTTTTATAATATATCTTGCTTTTTTGTTCCACAAAACTTCTCTTTTTTACACTTCCGATATTATCGCTTCCATGATAAACATTTAAAGCAAGCCACGAAGGCAATAATTGACTAAAAAAGCAATATCAAAGACGAATGAAGAATGTCAACAACAGCAGGTTAACCTACAAAAACGTAAACAAATAATAACGCGATTACGCGATTGCGCGACAAAATTCAAACCGATTTGAAAATCAAACCACGCGACGCGAGCGATTGCGCGACGAAAGCGACTACCGCGACGCCGCGTTGCCACGTAAGACACTTCCATAGGATTGTATTGTTTTGGCCGGAACTGTTTGTCCTTAGTCTGCGTTCTTTCTGTTTTCCTATTTTGGCGGCGCAGAGTGGTCGAAACGCGGGAAAAACCTCAATTTTCCAAATGCAAGATTTTAATGATTCGAAGCACGTTACAGTAAGCTAGCATCCTGCAAAATCAGTATATAATAATGGTTTTTAGCTCAAAAATTGCGCGAACCTATTTTTACCCGTTCAAAGTTGAAATTTGAAGAATCAGCGGATTTGGAGTAATATTTATTTTATTTTATTTTATTTATTTATTTATTTGTTGACAAAAACATTTCTTGGTTATAATTACAAAATTTTCAAAAATTATTACAATAGAAATCTTAAATGATAAATGAATATGAAATATCACAAAACAAGTTGAAATGCAATTGCCCACCAAGGTTTAAGTTCTGAGAACTTGTGATCCCTGGTGGAGTCAGTTGCCCGGCTGATATTACTTATTTAATTTGAAATCAAGGAAGAAAAAGAGAAAAAAAGTACAAGAAACCAAGAAAGAAACAAAAATTAGGCAGACAAAAAAGAGGAAGAAACAATAAAAATTAGTTAGACACTACTATTTCAAACGAACTACGATTTCTTAAAAAGAACACAAATACTTTTCTTATAAACGTGGAGGCTTGAAAAATCAAATGGGTTTATTCTATTCATATATAGAAAATTTAACGCGGCCACATACGAATTTCTTTTATAAAACTCAGTACGACAGAGTGGGAGAGATATATTAGAAGATGCTGCCGTCCGAGAGCCTGGTACTCTAGACATATGGAGAGGATTAATACCAGTTCTAAAAACCTGCAAGCATGACTCAATTAAAAAAATTTGTTTAATATTAAATACGTTGAAATTGGCGTAAAGTTGGGAGGTGGAGTATCTAAAAGGTTTGCTAAGCAGGATTTTGATTAAAGAATTTTGCACAGTCTGGAGCGGATTTAGCAATGATTTGAATGTGCCTCCCCATACCGTTATCCCAT
>JAVIWC010000511.1:0-18884 GCA_031894815.1 Creontiades dilutus | reverse complement strand
TCTGTTAATTACGTCAATTATTACCCCTCCCCCTCCCCGACGAACTAATTAACTTGAAAACCCTGATAACTTGACTTCTTTTGCCACTCCAAACACAAAGATTCCTTTTGTTCCCTGGTTTTTTGTTTTACCTTCCTTAAGTCCCAAAGAGCCAAAAACAACCGACCATACCATCAGATAAATGTCAAAACTTGTACGGTATTGGTAACTGGCTATCTGAATTTACAGTATGAACTTTAGCAATAAGACCTAGGGGCTCAAATGTTTTCAAACCTTAGAGATGCACGATCTCCCTATGCTAACTCGAATTCAATATAACGCCTTTTGCATAGAAGTTCTGCATCATTCACGTCGCACAGTGGTCCAGAATCCAAATCCAGCTGGACAAAAATCATGTAACCCACTCGGAAGGAACCAACGAATCAGATTACTGCATACATTCTCAACGGTCTGAACGAGCGCAGACGACCACTCTTATCGCGGATAGTCATAATATTGGCCTTATCTGCCCCCATCAATGTTAGCAAGTCTTCGTAACTTTCGGTGCAGTCCACATTCATCGTCCATCCAGTAAAGACGGGTACCGTTTTGAAGCCGCCTGGGCCCTTTTTTCGTGATGATCCGTTTAATCAGAGGTAAGTAGTGTCTGATGTCATTTGCAGAATCTCAGAAAGCCCATTTCTAACGTGCTCAAAACGTATCGAGATTTTAATATTTTTTTTCATGTCTTTTAACGTATATGTCTTTAGTGGCACCTCTTACCACCTCTTTTTAAGGCCATGGGAATGTGGGTATGAACCCCAAGACTCCTGTAGAACTAGAAATTTTTGCACGAATTTGCACGTTATGGAGTTATGGCCTATTTTGGCAGATTGTCCAGAAATCGCATTTTCGCGGAAAACTCTTTTTTTCATCCTGAAGGCGCTCGGGGACTTTCCATCCAGAGATGTTGCTGTGGAAGCTTGGATGGACCACCTACGTGACCGAATGGAGCCCGGAAGTGAATTTTCTTTGGAGGAAAACAGCATTCCAAGGACAACAAAGATTACTCTTTTGGTCCCCCAACCCCGAGTGCAAGCCTCTCTCGAGGAGGACATTTTAGCCGACTTCACATCAGTGAGTACCAAGACCAAGCAGAGAAGAGTTGCTAAGACAGCTAGAACCTTCACTCATGAGGAATAGGGAACAGCTTTAGCAATGAAACTCAGAAAAGCGGGTCGAAGAGATTCAGCTGGTATGGTGAATCGAGTGGTTTTTTCTACAAAACGTGCTTCAAAATTTAAAACTTTCCAAAAAGAATCACAAAGACATAAAAAACGTTAGTTTTCTCCTGAACAAGCTTTAGTTCTTTACATTCAGCTAAAATGACGAAAGACCATTTTCCTATTTTATGTTCCTATCCTAAGCACTATGAAATTATTATGTTACTATCAGACCCCTTGAAGAAGAAGTTTTTCTATTTAGCGAATTTTCTTTGATTTTGGTTTTGCTCACTTTCCATGTTCCTACAATTTTATGTACTCTGAAAATGTTATGTATTGTTATTGTCTCCATGCCTGATTTATTTTATAAAGCACCTCCTAACCTTTTTTGATTACTTACATAAATTTTATGTGTGCAGTACGCTTAAGTATGCTTATATCATTTGAAAAAAGGCTGCTAAGCTGGCTCGTAAACCTGAGTTCTTGTAATCTACGTACATTCCATCATGTTTTCATGGAAAATTTGCTGTTAAATCCGCACATGAAATGAAAGTGAAATCCGCGATATTGATTGCCTATATGTTTTTTGTTTTTCTCTTGCATGAAAATCTTCTTAAAACTCAAAAACTAAAGAAGGGCTTAATTTTGTCGCTAAATGGCCCGAAATTTGGAATCTACGACCCAAAAAACTTGTGGATAAGAAATTGGGTCAAAAACTAACAGTTTCAGATGTTTGTCCAGCTAGATTTGAATTCTGGACCACTGTGCGTCGTCTTCCTACCCCTCCTGATCTACGTCGTTCTCAGCGGAATGATCCTCTCTCTTGACCTTATGGCGCATCAGTGATCCTTTAAAATGATTCTTCTCCCCACAGATTCGGCAACTCTTTCCAAATGCTTACCAACGTCCATTATCATAAATGAATTTGAACCGGTTACATTTTTGACTTATTACTAAAATTATTGGTTTTCATACAACTAAGTGCCTACATTTCACATGACTCGGATTTAATATCGTGACTTTGGATGTCTATATGTATTCCGTGCATTCTAGAACAACAGCTTTAGCTCTACATGTCTTCAATTATGTTTCCCTAGTCGTTGAGGCGTATTTATAGGTTCTCTTGAAGCCTGGTATATGATAGGCCAGTAATAAAAACGTCACAAATTGAATTACCGTACAAATCGAATAAATCAACATTTTCATTACCTATATATTTCCATTGATTAAAGAAGAAACAAATTACTATAAAGGGACAACGGCAAGAGATATTCTTTCATCAACTTTCAGCCAGCCATGTTGAAGAAAATAAGGAGTGACATGCTCATCAAGGCGTAACCGGAAAACAAATCTCATCGTGGAATTCATCCTTTTTTTTGCAAAATTTCATTTGCTCTCCGTTGAGGTGATAAAAATGTAGTAATGCATAATCAAAATAAGAGATAAGTTTGAGCCAATTGTGCTCCGACATTCTGACTGAAATCATGGAGGGGGGGGGGGAGCAAGGGATTGTCAGAATGGTCTGAAACACAAAATTCGAGTAGAAATTTTGATGTGGGAGAAGAAAATTGTTTTCTGTTTCCTACAGGTAGAGTTTGAAGCGAATATTATTATTGATTTTTACCGCATTCCGAGAAAATCATCGCCTTCTCAACGTCACTGATACCACTTCTTCACAGGTTGAAACACTGAACAGGGAAGTTGGTTCCTATAAAAGATATTTCGACAAAGAACTGATGACGCGGGAGATAAACTCGAGCAATTATATCACAATGACAGTGGCGCTTATGACCGAATGACAGCAACATACCGGGGGGGCTTTGCTGATAACGGCCGAACGCAACGTCCAACGAATTTTCACTTCCGCGTCGCAATTTTCCTTAACATCATCATTGAACTGCCCAATCCACTTACTTCCTAAGCCACTTAATTCCTGGAAAGATCGCAGATTGTAAATTACTTGTAATCACAGACTTCATGACGAAATCGGGACAGAGACTGTGCCTACAAAAACGGCAAATGATTGTACGATGTTACTTCATTACTCTCACAAATCACCAACTCTGATTAGGGATTTTTCTTCATGTAACTATCTGCTCTCATGTGATGGGATATCTAAGGCCCCTTTACACAGATGGACAATCTAATTCACAAATGATAAACTTCTCAGTTGTCATATAGGTAAAGCCTTTTTATCTGAATACAACGAAAGTGCCTTTTTATATAACCAATTAAAACCATTTTTGTTTCCAATTTTACCAAGAAAACTAAAGTTCTGTGATTTCGTTCTATTGGCGAGGTAGACTAGAAAATCAAACCTTCCAGTCGCGATTTCAAATCTCAGATTGCCTTGAGGCAAATATTATTAATCCTGAATCAATGCAGTTAGCTCATTGTTGTTAATGAGTTATAATTCTAGATTAACTCTCCCTTTAGCCTCTCATGGTGAGACGAGCTTGAACGGTATGAATCAATAAAAAGGTCCAGTTTTTTATGTGCATGTCTGTTTACTTGTTCACAAAATAACATGCTTTGGCTATGGGCCTAACTCTCACCGGAACTTATAATTTCCGTAAAAAGTTCAGGACTACGGTTAAATAAAAACGCTGTAAATTCTTTCACTGGGGTTTATTATTCAATTGTCTTGCGTTCATAATTTGAATTTCTACTAAGCTTTGGAGTGTGCGCGTTTCACAGGATAGAGCGATTATTGAATTTCAGGAGATATGCATGGAGCACGTAAATCTGTTCTCAACCAAAATCCCTATTTGGATTGATCAGTTGATCATATTTGTGGGCCTCCTGAAATTCAACAATAACTCTATCCTGTGAAACGCGCACACTCCAAAGCTTAGTAGAAATTCAAATTATGAACGCAAGCCAATTGAATAATAAACCCCAGTGAAAGAATTTGCGGCGTTTTTATTGAACCTCAATACCCCCCCCCCCCCCCCCCAAATAAAAACATCTATAATTTATCAAGTCCTTTAGCACTCGTATTGCGTTAAAACATCACCAAACCCAAATTTAAACGATGTAGCCAAAGGTAGACTGATGTAGAGGAGGCACACAGATATGATCAACTGATCAATCCAAATAGGTATTTTGGTTGAGAACCGATTTACGTGGTTTATGCATATCTCCTGAAATTCAATAATCGCTCTATCACCTGTAAAACACGCACACCCCAAAGATTAGTAGAAATTCAAATCATGAATGCAACTCAAAAGAATAAAATTGAATAATAAACCCCACTGAAAGAATTTTCAGTGTGCGTGTTTCACAGGTGATAGAGCGATTATTGAATTTCAGGAGGCGCACAAATATGATCAACTGATCAATTGGTGTATTATCGAAATTTGATGCACATTTTAGTGATCCATTCAGACTTTCAACCTTCTACAATAACGTTTTGATTTCAAATGAAGATTAGAATGTTATTAATGGTGCACTGTAAAATAGGCAAATTTCAGTACTTTATTTAAACTTTCAGTACACATACTATATGTTTTGCTTATTTAAGTATTAAATTAAGTACAGGACGTACAATGGCACATGAGTTGGGGTTTCTGCCCAGCGACAGTCCCGCTTCAATTGTAGGGTAAGTGTGGATGTTTCTAAACAGTGAATAATGTGAGATAAAAGTTCAGCAACGTAATAATGTTTAGAGTACTCAGATGAATGATGTTCAGATGCACTTCAGTTTAGTAGGTCATCAGCTCTTTTTCGTTTTAGGCGTCTTGGTTGATGCCTATCCCATAGTGATAGTAAATTATCAAAAATAGGAGTAGGATGGCTTGAAATAGAGGCGTGGAGGCGGGTGATGGTCGTTTTAATAACTTCTTCCACTTCGGGGATGTCGAGGTCTTTGTGAAGAACAGCATTTCTGACATACCAGGGTGCATTCGTGATGAGGCGAAGCGCTCTATTCTGTTGTGTCTGGACCTTCTTTATGTGGGTTCTGCTAGCCAGACCCCAGACAGAGCAGCCATACTGCCAGATCGGACGTACTAGAGTCAGGTATAGTAATAGTTTATTGTCGAGTGACAGAGGGGAATCACGACCGAGCAGGGGTTTGAGGAGGTTCAGTCTCGAACGGAGTTTTTTGACGAGCTCTCCTGTGTGATGGTTGTATGTGAGTCGTTGTTGTAGGTAGAGACCCAGGTATCGAACTGTGTCAACTTTTGGTATTGGGGAGCCATTAAACGTCAGTGGGTTGGAGTGGAAGTCGGTTTTGAGGGTAAAAATGGTGGCACATGATTTTGTTTCATTGATTGACATTCGCCATTCTTTAGTCCAATGTTGGATTTGATCAAGATGATGTTGGACGTTATCCGATGCCACAATACCGGACTTATTCCGCGAAAGGATGGCATGATCGTCGGCAAACATGGCTGAGGTGGTATTTTGTGACTCTGGAATGTCGCTCACATATATCAGATACATAATAGGGCCCCACACGCTTCCTTGTGGCACTGACGCGTTCATTCCCTTGCTCGGAGATTTCCCTGTCTCGCATTTTACATGAAACGAGCGATTTGATACGAACGACTGTACCAGTCTGTAGTAAGTGTCTGGGAGTAATGGTTTCACTTTATACAGCAGACCCGGATGCCAAACCCTGTCGAAAGCCTTCTCTGTGTCTAAGCAAACGCCTTGACACACTTCTTGGTTCTCGAATGCTTGTAGTATCTCTTCCACAACCCTGTGAAGCTGTTGCTGGCATGAGTGGAGTACACGAAACCCGAACTGGAAGTTTGGTATTACAGGAGTGAAATATGGTAGCAGCTTTGGTAGCATGAGCCTCTCGAATATTTTTGAAAAGATAGAGAGTAGACTTATGGGGCGGTAGCTTGTTGGGTTGTTGGGCGGTTTTTGGGGTTTACGGATCATAATTATCTCAGCGTGCTTCCATCGGGAAGGAAAGTACGCTGTACGGAGCATCGCATTATAAATTTGGGTTATCTGTACCAGGGTTTTACGTGAAATATTCTTGAGGAGTTGCTGAGTAATTTGATCTGGACCTGGAGATTTCTTCGTTGGCGATCTTTGTATTGCGTTCTTAACGAGAGCGGGTGTGAAATATTCGTTAAAAGGCGTCAGAGCTAAGGGTTGGGTGATTATATCCTCCACTTCGTTATGGAATTCTGGCATTTGACTTGGATTTGGCTTGAATTGGTCCACTAGTATTTCAGAAAACAAAACTGCTTTTTCTTCTGGTGTTGAGACCCACGTGCTTCCGTTTTTTAAAGGTGGTATGTTGTCATATTGCTTGGTCAGTGATTTTGCTTTTCGATAAAGTGTTCCATCTTGTCTGTCCAAGGATAGAAGCGAGTTTTTCTTTCGTAATGAGTGCAGTTCCGATAATGCAGTTTTGAGATCATTCGTGGCACTATTATATGCAACTTTATGTGGAGGATATTTCGTTCTCTCCCAAAGTTTACGAGCCTCACGTTTGGATCTTACAAGATCCCGAATGTGAGGAGGAGTGTAATTGTGTAATCTATGGGTTACATGGTGGACAGTTGAGCTTGCTACGCTCGCTGCATGATGAATGTTTTGAGTCAAACGAGTGATCGCTTTATCTATGTCAGTTGGTGTTTTCAATGGAACTGACAGATCTGTTGAGCTTTCTAGGGTTTCGGTGTAAGTTTTCCAGTCAAACGGGTAATGCATCAACCGGTTCCGTTGTTTAGTACGTAAGCTTCCCGTAAGGGTAATCATGACTGGATAGTGATCGGAAGATAAAGCATGAATTACTTGAGTGTCAAGTGCGATGTTGTTAAGGTTTTTCCCAAGGAATAGGTCTAATATGTCCGGAGAATGACTAGTGTTCATTGGGTAGTGTGTAGGTTCCAGTGGGTGAAACACCTCCAGTCCCAGTCGAAATACAACATCATGAAGAACTCTACCTCTAGGGTTTGTGGTTGCAGACGCCCAACGGGGATGTTTTGCGTTGTAGTCCCCTCCTAACAGAAACTTTTGACCCATTTCGTGAAAAGTTGCCCATAAGGTTGAGTTTTGAAGACGATGGTTATCTCTATCGGGGGCAGAGTAGAAAGATCCGATCTGGTAGTTGAATCCGTTGAGTTTTATTGCTATTCGAGCTACTTGGGCGTCGTCTTCGCAAATTGGAAGCAGCTCGGTGTGATCAAGACGCTGTTTCACTAATACAACCGATCCTCCTTGGCGGGAGCCTGAAGGGTGGTCGGCTCTGTATATTTTGTACTGTGGCATGCAAAAGTTTATGTGCGGAGCTAATTTAGTTTCTGTTATTAACGCTATGTCTACATCATATGTTCTCAAAAAATTGTCTAGCTCATGAAATTTATTATTTAAACCGTGACAGTTCCATGTGATGATTGTCAGATTTTGATTTGAAGATGTGCTCATTTGATAAGTTTTGGTAACATTTGAGTGAGTAAGCTGATTATAGGTTGAAGGAGGTCGATAAGTTGGTCTATTTTTTTGTATAGGTGTGAGATCGCTGGTTCTTGGCTAGTTCCTGCCGTTTCTTGTGTTTTCGTAATTTGTGAATAGGAGAGAGACATTGGGGCCAAATTTGTTGATGTCTGTTTAGTGGATTGCAGGAGCGGCGGGAAGGCAGAGTTTGAAGGTGGCGGCGGTGGTGTGCTGAGTTGTGTTCTTGATCGACCTGGAGATTGCCCATTATTCCGTAGTTTTTGTATATTAAGGTGGACAGGACATCCCTTGTAGTTGGCAGTATGAGGACCTTTGCAATTTGTGCAAATGGGAGCTGAATTGCCTTGTTTTAGGCATGATTCAGTACTATGCTGTCCATCACACTTGACGCACTGTGGGTTACGAAAACAATAATTTTTTGAGTGCCCGAATGCTTGGCATTTTGTGCATTGAATAACCGATCGCTTAGGTTTTGGAGGTTCGATTTTAACGACTGCATTTCCAAGTCTATTAATGCCATACACTTCAGCGTTTTTTGAGTTAGGCTTGAGGTCCACAAAAAATAATGGCATTGGTACCTTAGTAACTGGGTGAAGAGCGGGGATAGCTTGGACTGGGTCAAAACCGTGTGGATTTTTCAGTTCGCTAATAATTGTATTAGGATCAGTGGTGTGGTGTAGACCACGAATAACAATACGAAAGTTGCGGCTATCTTTTAGTTGATACGTGTGATATTCAGCTTTACTATCATACTTTCCAAGTACTTGGTGATAGCCCTATACCCGTCAATCGTTTCCGTGTTAACTTTAACTGCATCCCCTACCGTCTTATAGGTAAATTGGCCTTTATTTAAGGTTTTGATTTCAGAAATGAAACGATTTATGTTAGCTATATTATAGATATACAATGGGGGACATTTTTCAGTAGGTTTAGGGTTTTCTTGCTCCATTTCTACTTGCGAATTATCGCTGAGATTTATTAATGGGTCGAATGGATTTCGTGAAATGAATGTATTATTAGGCGGAGGCGTAATACAAGGTCGTTTGATACTAGGAATACCTGAGCTATCTTCTCCCATCGTTCAGATGTCGCGATATACTTTGACGGGGTACAATAGACGAAGTAATACGATGCGATACACTCCTCTGCGATGTAAAAATGTAAAATCACGACTAACAGCTAGTACAGGGCAGACTCCGTCTAACCAGCAGGAATCTAATACAACTAGTCGCAAGAAGTTAAAACAGCATTTAACTGGTAGAGGGGTTGAATGGGTATTTTTCCTGTAGATTTATGACCACTTGCTCAATGGCTAACTGTCTGTTTTAATTCTGTTAATACCAAATAATTAAGATGAAAATCATTAAAACTGATTGAATAAACGTTTCTCACTGGGGCAAAAACAAAACGCATTTGTCAAATCAATGTACCTATGCATTTCTCAAGTGCAACCCAACATTCGACAACTCCAACAACATTTTGGTTTATTATTCAATAATAAACCATTGTAATCGCTCTGAAAAAAAAAAAAAAAAATCGAACCCCCCTATTTTATGGTTTACGTTTCAAAGGGTGTAGAATCCGAATCTGCAATAAACAATTTTCCGTTCGTCCGCCGTACGCCGTACTCACGATTTTTCCCAAACGGCTGGAGCAAAAGATCTGAAATTTTCAGGAAAAATTCAACTTGGTCCGACGACGGCCCAATTCTTGAGCCAGCTACCTCACTCAATTTAAAGTGCCCTTTAAGGGCTGTAAAAGTTTTGTAAAATCCCTGAAAACCTCAAAACTAGTCGAATCGGCCTAAATATTTTCCTATTTGAAGAACATACCATGAGGAATCGAATGAGCCCTTCCCCACGTCCGTAGGTCAAACCATTCCCGATGTATGGCCCAATTTATGGTGCCAACATTTGTGTTTTTTCGTTTATTATTGTTTGTTTGAAACCTAGTGATGTCCGGCCGATAGCGTCGAGTTGTAGTGAATGTGGATGCTGGAGTGATAGCCGATGTGAATACTTGTAGTGTAGTTAGTAGCCGATACACGGGTTGAAGCATTCTGATAATATATAGGTAAATATTATTCAATATTATTACTGGGGTTTATTATTCAATATTATTACTGGGGTAAATAAGTATTCTTTCACTGGGGTTTATTATTCAATTGGCTTGCGTTCATGATTTGAATCTTACTAAGCTTCGGAGTGTGCGTGTTTTACAGGTGATAGAGCGATTATTGAATTTCAGGAGATATGCATAGACCACGTAAATCGGTTCTCATCCGAAACACCTATTTGGATTGATCAGTTGATGATATTTGTGTGCCCCCTCTACATCAGTCTACCTTTGGCTACATCGTTTAAATTTGGATTTGGGGAAGTTTTAACGCAACGGACAAAGGAGTTGCCAAAGGACTTGATAAATTATAGATGTTTTTATTGTGGGGGGGGGGGGGGTATTGAGGTTCAATGCATCCTTAAATTAAATAATCGCTCAACCACCTGTGAAACAAACACTCCAAAGCTTAGTAGAAATTCAAATCATGAACGCAAGCCAATTGAATAATAAACCCCTGTGAAAGAATTTGCAGCGTTTTTTGTTTAATCATTGTTTAATAAACGAGTTATTGAATGATGGATTGATTGACTGTCCTAACACAAACGTAATGTGTTTCTACATTTTTCGTGTTCGATTTGACCTTTCCGTAGGTACGTTCCATGCTGAATGCAATATATCCGTAATCGAATCCAACAGTTCCCAAGTCAAATTCATCATTCCTAATCTGAAGTTCAACAATTCTTAGGTCAAAAAACACTTTCCTTGTGAAATACAACATTTCCCAAGACAAACTCTTTTCTCAATTCCAATTCAATACTTCCCAATCTAACAGCAAAATTTTTTAAGTCAAATTACAAGTCTTCGAGTAAATTCATCATTTTTCAACTCAAATTCAACAATTCCCAAGTCGAATACAACAAGCCTCACCTAAAATTCCATTTCTCAACACAATGTCAACAATTCCCATGTCAAATTCAACTTCACCTAACCCACTCTCAATGTGGGATTCATTTTTCCATTGAAAGTCAAAATTTCCTTGTTAAAATTCACGATTCTCCAACTTAATATCAATATTAGGTACTTATTATCGTCTATTAAGTCCTTATTGTAGCCATAAAACTATTTAGACAATTTAATATTTGCATTTGTTCCTTGTTAACGCTTTTTAGCACTTTTTGATGCAGTTGATCTTTATGTTCTGTCATTGATGTATGTTTATCATTGTTTTCATTATTGAATGTTTATTTTCGTTTATAATCTGTATTTCCTGTAACTGGGCTTGACCCGTTTCAAATAAAAAAATAAATATTCTTCCTGTGTGTTAGAATGGATAATTAATTTTTTATCGAGGGATACCTAGCATACCGTCGTTATTTTAAGGGAGTTCAAACAGATTTTCACGGCCTAAATAAAAGTATTTATTAATTTCTAGGTGGAGCGCCCCATTTGTCGAACGAGTTTCACTTGATATTTGCGCGGCCTCGAGTCGCCTATCGTAAACAAACCGCATCGTTGACCGCAGATGAGGTGAGACCTGCCTCATCTATCCAGCGAATCAAGGAAAGTGAGAACCGCCGCGAATGCAATTATTCGCCACCTTGCCCCAGTCATTCGACGCGCCAACAAAATCTTATCCGATCGAACGCGTATTCCCGTTCGGGTTGATTTAATATATACTTCGGAATTATCTGACTTCAACTCGAGGGCCACGGTTCGTTCTGCTTCCTATCTATTGGAGGAAGAGACGTCCAAAAATGGCTTCTCTTCGAAACTCGCAACATGCTTTCTACCTCCTAGACGTTGATGCTCAATTTGTATTTTTTCGTGCAAATCCATGTTGGTCCAACGACGCCCCAATTCTTTAGCCACCTCTCTCACTTAATTTAAAGGCCCTTCAAGGGTTGTCTAAGTTTTGTAAAATCCATAAAAACCTCAAAAAAGGTCAAGGCTAAATTTGGGCTTGAAGAACATTCCATGAGGAATCGAATGAGCCCCTCCCCAGGTTCGTAGCTCAAACCATTCCCGATGTATGGCATGATCTTATGCTGCAAATTCTTTCACTGGGGTTTATAATTCAATTTCATTCATTTGGCTTGCGTTCATAATTTGAATTTCTACCAAGCTTTAGAGTGTGCGTGTTTCACAGGTGATTTATCACCGCTTTATAAAGCAATTATTGAATTCAGGAGATATGCATAGAGCACGTAAATCGATTCTCAACCAAAATACCTATTTGGATTGATCAGTTGATCATAATTGTGTGCCTCCTGAAATTCAATAATCGCTCTATCACCTGTGAAATACGCACACTCCAAAGCTTAGTAGAAATTCAAATCATAAATGCAAGCCAAATGAATGAAATTGAATAATAAACCCCATAGAAAGAATTTGCAGCATTTTTAGGAATTTTCATCAATTGACCAGTGAACATTGCAGGTTTTACATAACCAGATTCATTCCAATGGCCCGATGGCATCATATGATGCCATTTCCTAAATATATGAATAAACTAATTTTCTTCATTTTAGTAGCAAATAAACACCCTCAGAAGGAGTGTTTATTTCCCTCATCAAATTTAGTGAAACGAATGTTCGTGGTTCGGGCGTTCTGAGTGCGTTTTGAGCTTAGGGTTGAATGTTTTAAAATATGACTGACATAGGAAACCCCGCCCCAAACACCAATTCCTACTTCATACAGTATGTCAGTACAGAGTATACAAAGACATGGAATGTCTAAAATGTCCTGTAAGGAAGACTCTATTGTCAATATGAACAACAGCTCGATTTTATTTCCCATGAAGCGATTGGGATCAATCACTGTTACATCCACAACCCTTCCAAGAAACAGAACTCAAAAGTTGACGAAAATCGGACAGGCTAGCAATTAAAAACCGGGGCTCGAGCCCTGCATGAATTTTAATGGATTTTCAACAGGAACTCGGCACCCCTGGCATCTTCCAATTAAGGCAGCCCTCGTCGAAAGGGAAAGCTTTACAAGGAGTCGGCGGAGTCAAACAGACGGAATGAGCAGGTAGCACCGGCGCGACGGTTCGTCTCGAGTCTGATGAGTTTTTGCGAATAATAAATTACGCTGAACATTTCCAGTAGCACTCGAGACGTCGGAGAAGTTTTAAATAGATTTGGCTTTCCCCGTTGGGAACCGGTTCCGCCAACTATATAGCGTAATCGATTAACTCGTTTTGAAAGGTGATTTTCAAGGTGTGAAAGAACCCTCTTAATTTTCTTGTTATATGAGCGATAATATCGGCAGAAAAATCGATAATTACCCAGTAGAAGGACTCTCTGCCGGTTCAACTTTAATTTTATTTTACCAACGCTCCGAAGTGGAGTAGAGAATATATTCAGTAATTAGGTACCCAGCGTTTGCCCGGGGTGGAGGTTCACACTCATCATTATCAGATAAAAGCCCAGTTATTAATTTTCTATTTTCTCCTCTAATACATCCTTAAATGACCTACAGTCTCCGAATGAGATAGCAGTGTCTTTAATGAACCGGAATGAAATAACTCACAAGGCTCCATCCGATTAAGCTCCGTAGCTCACGATTATTCCCAGGCGTTTGTGGGGCTATCGCGTTTTTTAGATTTGCGGACGTTATCCACCAGACAAACAAGACGGACGCTCATACCGGCTTTCTGCTGAGGCCGTTGCGTTCTTTACCTTATTACGAAGAAAATCAGACCGCGTACGCTTAATTTGATCGATTGGAACCAAAGATATAGTCAAGAAACCATGTTTAGGTCATAACTAATCGAAAAAATCGTAAAAATATCATACTGCTATAGTTTCCAAAGGCTAAATATTGGAACCAAAGAACTGAAAAATACGGAATCAGTAATAATCTAACATCCATGGATGTTAAGATTTTGAAAGCGGATTCGGAGTGTTTACTGATTAGATATAAAGATGATTGTCGGAATGTTGCCACTCAGAGGGCGCATATGTCTGACAATTTCACTTTATACAGGGAGCTTAATCCCCAAGTTAAATCGGCTAGTCTGGCGACGGAGAACTCCATGGATACATACAGCAAGCGTTGGCTTTTCAAACTCAGGGGTGAGCTGCTGCACCTGAACGCCAAACCGTTTTTGACAGAACGCAATGAGGAATGCTCCATGTGCAATAGACATGAAAGGGAAGATACCTATCATTTCCTGTGTTTTATTTTATTGCACCAAGTTATAAACTTATAAGCAACATTATTCTGATATATAGTTGTCGTACATTAAGAAACCTAAGATACATCACTTAGTCCTCATTGTCCTGATATTTGCACTTTATGATGCTCACACTAGATGAATTAAATCGTGTGGCTTGGTTCTCTTCAGTCTTCTGAGCAGATCCTCTGTGTTGAGAAGCTGGACGACATCCTCATTTGCATGATCTTGTAGCCTCAAGAGGTGATGCATGGCTTGGCTTCGAATGACCTCATTGACAGATTCAATCTGCAGCTCGTAGTGAAGTCTGTCATTTCTAAAATATCTGTATGCGTCTACGCAGCTTCTTAGGACATTATTCTGAAAGCGCTGAATAATGTCACGGTTGCTCTGGGCCGTGCACCCCCACAGTTGCGCACCGTAAGTCCAGACAGGCTTTAGGACTTGCTTGTACAATAACAACTTATTGTGGACTGACAGTTTTGACCGTCGGCCCATCAGCCAGTACATTTTTCTGTATTTGATCATAAGCTCAGCTTTTTTTTTCTTGACGTGGGACTTCCACCTTAGTTTGGCATCCAGTGTCATTCCAAGGTATTTCGCTTCATTGGCATATGGTATCGGCTTGTTATGGAGAAAGGCTGGCACATAGTTGATCCTTTTATTAGTGAAATCGACATGCACTGACTTTGTCTCATTCATTCTGACTCTCCATCTCACTGTCCAATCATGTATGCGGGAGATAGAACGATTCAACTTGGTAACTGATTCACTGTTAGTTTCCCCAGTCGCTATAATTGCAGTATCGTCCGCAAACGTAGCAAGGGTATTACCTTCAGTTTCGGGTAAGTCGGAGGTGTAAAGCAGGTACAGTAATGGGCCCAGTACGCTGCCTTGCGGGACTCCAGCTTCTATCTTTTTTGGCTCTGAAAAGGCACCATCCTGTTTTATACAGAAATATCTGCTGGATATGTAGGACTGCAAGAGTGTAGCATAACGTTCTGGTAGCATTTTACGAAGCTTGTGAATAAGACCTTCATGCCAAACTTTGTCAAATGCCTGAGTCACATCAAGGAAGATGACAGAGCAGATCTTCTTCTCCTCTAGCGCTCTCTCAATAATACTAGTTATTCTATGTACTTGGTCTATAGTAGAATGGTGCTTCCTAAAACCGAATTGATGCTTAGGAATTAGGTTCCGTTCCTCTATAATGCATAGCAGTCTCTTTTGGAGGAGTTTTTCGAACAACTTGGACAGAACTGGCAGGAGTGAGATAGGCCTATAGGACGTCAACTCATTAGGAGGTTTTCCGGGCTTGGGAATCATGATTATCTCCGCGATTTTCCATAGCTGGGGTACATGGCATAGCTTGAAGGCACTATTTATGATCTTTGTTATTTTGACAACGACTTTTCTGGGCAGGTGCTTTAAGATTTGTCCTGTAATTAAGTCGTAGCCTGGCGCTTTTTTTGAATTAATCTCCCTCTGAATTGTTCTTTGCACTTCCTTGACGGTGACCATTTTGATATTGAGGTCTGGGTCAATAGGCAGAGCTTCCTCCAGAGGTCCTTCATTTGGTAGCCCTGTATTAGGGGTAAATATATTAGCAAGGTAGTCAGCAAAGACATCGGCCTTTTGTTGGTTGCTCTTAACCCAATCACCTGTAATTGGGTTTTTGAGTGGTGGAGCATGACTAGTTGGCCTTTTTAGTTGCCTCGTGGCTTTCCACAGAGAGTAATCCGTGTCCCTGTGGTTTGACAGGGATATCATGTAATCTTCTGTGGTGGCATCATCTATCTCTTTGATTATCTGATTTAATTCGTTTGCTACATTGTACCAAGCAGTTTTATGCGCCGGGTTTCTCGTAGACTGCCATTTCTTTCTAGCTTTCCGTTTCCTCTTGATAACGTCCATGACTTCTCTCGGGTAGTTCAAACCCTTGAGTTGCTTTTTAACAACTGGTGTATTGCGGCTGATTACTGTTTGAATGGTGCAAACTAATTTAGCAAGTTCGCAATCCACTTTTTCTGGGGAAACTAAAGAGTCATTCAGTTCTATCTCCTGGTTAATTTCAATTCTAAACTTATCCCAATTTGTCCATTTGTTAGCAAGAACCGGATTCTGTGGTGCTTGAATGATCCAATCGCTTAACGTTAGAGTAATGGGGGAATGGTCAGAGCTCAAGTCAAAGCCCTGGAACAATTCTCGTCCTCGTGTGGAGGTGGTACGAGAGCCCCAATATAAATTTTTGGCATTGAAGTCACCTCCAATAATGAAACGGCTTCCAAGCTGTCCAAAGACAGCTGCGAAAGCATCTTCCTTGAGAAGAGGTTGGACCCAGGGCTGTGTTGCGCACTACTGCTAGCGCTACCTCGTGACCCAACGGTAAATCTGATCTCGCGCTGCCTTTTGAATTGCAACTGACGTGCTGAGGAAAAATGGAGAAGGCGACTAGGTAGTTCCGTGAACGAAAATGAAGGCATGGGGATGGAGAGTTGAACAAATTGTTCATTAGGTATTTTATTACATGAGTTTTCCTTTTTTTGATTCTCTTGGAGCTATTCATTACTGATTTGACACGATTTTAATGAAACAATAGCCGAATTCTGTAATAAATTGTCTTCCTTATCTACCTACCAAGAAGTTAAAATTCCCCGGATAATGAAGCAGGGGCACCGAAAACCATTCAATTCATCCTAGTCATCATAGATCCAATTTTCTTCAAGGAAATCCGAAACCAATAGGGAGGGGAGAGGGGAAAAAAACTCCAGCAAAAATATTTGAAATAAGATATTTATGTTATTGAAACATTTTCATATTCTACAGGGTGTACAGCGTATGATCCGAAAAACTTCGCTCACGTGTTTTACACTTGAAGCTGGCCTGTACATTGGCAATGTCCTTCAGGGTAGTTAGGAGTATTCTCTGGAGCTCACTTCGTTTCGAAGTTCTAATCTGATCCAAAATAACCTGATACGGAATATTCTGGGCTAGCTTACGAGCGTTTTCAGTTTTGGTTAGGTTCAAACGCCCCAAGTCTTCGCCATGGCCCACGTGATTAGGTATAAAACTAACATGAACGGCGCCGGTTTCTTTTTCCGTCACCACCTTCATTGATGCAGGGCAAATTCCTCCAATTTTTATGGATCCTCTCGATTTGAGACGACGTTTTCCCTTGCCCTCAGAATGGAAAATGCCGTCGCGGAAACACCGATCGGACATCAGCGGCCTTTCTTTCTTTCTTCCCTTAGGGAGAGATGAATCTGCAGACATCAGCTACTTCTATTTCACGCTTCCATTTCTCAAAGTCTTGAACGCTTTTGAATGAAACAATCTTCGTACTAAGCGGAACTTCGTGAACATCCACATAATGCTTTACCATTTGTTCACGTGCCTCACACTCAAACAGCTTGCAAAGGACGCAAATGTGCAACATCGTTTTTCGTCGTGGTGTTCGAACGATGTGACGTTTAAGGGCCTACAGTATATCATTCCGATTTTTACACATGATCACCATTACAGGCTCTGACAGCGTTGCCAAATCTTGCCTCAACTAGCTTCAAGGGCTAGGCAGAGATAAGGGAGAAACACAGCTCCACTGCGCGACCTTATTTCTTGGAGATTGTGGCGCGGGGTGATATTCGGACTGGCAATCATTTTCAAATATTATTTCAATATTTTTTATTCTATTTCGATTTGAGGTTGGACACTGGAAAATCTGGATAGAAGCTGAATACAAATCCACCAAATTTTTACGGGTTTGAGAATGATTCTTAATGATTTTCCATGAAGAGAAAACCGGTGATTGACAGCAATTTCGAAATTTCAGTACTCTCGTCGAGGTAGGTAGTGGCCTAAAAAATCCGGGCAGAAGATGAATAAAAATCCACCGTATATTTCCGGGTTTGAGCATGATTTTTAATGAGGGGAAAACCGATGATTGAAAGCATTTTCAAAATTTTATTATTCCCGTCGAGGTAGGTAGTGGCCTAAAAAATCTGGATAGATGCAGAAGAAAAATCCGCCGAATATTTCCTGGTTTGAGGAGGATTTTTAATGATTTTCCATGAGAGAGAGCCTGTGATTGACAGCAATTTCAAGATTTCACTATTGCCGTTGAGGTAGGTTGTGAGATAAAAAAATAGCATTCAAAGAATAACTCATACTGTGAGGGGAAGTGAATTGCTCAAAAAATAAGAGTTATTTTTGAGCGAAATAAATGAGCCTCAAATTATGATTTTAGCGATTCCCTTATATAAATAACTCTCAGATTCGGTCCCTGCTTGAATTACACCAGTTAGGTAGACAACCTGTAGATTATAAACATCTGTATAGAGTTGGCCATACTACACTTCCATGAAATTCGTCACATGGCTCATTAGCCTCCTAAAATAGTCATCGCAAACCAGAAAAATCATGACATGGCTCATAACCCTCTTGAAACAATCTTCGAACACCGGAAAATTCTACGAAAAGAATCATTCTGTTTAGGATCACTTTTTTGCCGGCAAATGTGGGATTTATTTTAAAGGTTTTTAATGAGGAATTCGAGAAAAATGAAATGAAAATTTCTGCACTTGTTTAAAAAATATGGGTAAAATGTGAAACGTCTAGCCAGCCTGATCCCCCAATAAGGAGGGAGGTTATGGGGCAATTTTCTTTTACATTTTGGTTTATTATTTCAGAATATTAAGCCTTTAAGATCATATCGCAAAACATTTTCTGAACACCCCCTCAAACTTCGTCAGTTTATGTTTCAAGGTTGCGTAGATTCCGAATCTGCAATGTCTGTCCTCCGTGAGCTGTCCGGGCCTTCCTCTGCCCTAGGATTGATCGAAAAAATTCGAAATTTCGCTCACAGGCTCCATTTTGGGTTTGATTGGACCTAACATCTCGCCTGCCCGATCGACCGACGCCTTGATTTTTCTTAGGTGAAAAATGGGTAAACAATTGGGGTTGTCGAGGTTTTTTTCAACATGGGCATCTGGGGTCGAAATTGGCGAACATTGACGTCAAATTCACCT
>JAVIWC010000510.1:0-18514 GCA_031894815.1 Creontiades dilutus | reverse complement strand
AAACCCCCTTGGAGAGTAGGTTTGAAAGGGATTAAACAGAGATAATTTTTGAGCAATTTTGATGAAAAATCGCGAAAATAACCATGAAGGAAGCGTTTTATCGAAAAACGGACTTCAGATTCGTGTTCAGCACCCCGAAAAACCCCTTAGAGAGTAGGTTTGAAAGGGATTAAACAGAGATAATTTTTGAGCAATTTTGATGAAAAATCGCGAAAATAACCATGAAGGAAGCGTTTTATCGAAAAACGGACTTCAGATTCGTGTTCAGCACCCCGAAAAACCCCTTGGAGAGTAGGTTTGAAAGGGATTAAACAGAGATAATTTTTGAGCAATTTTGATGAAAAATCGCGAAAATAACCATGAAGGAAGCGTTTTATCGAAAAACGGACTTCAGATTCGTGTTCAGCACCCCGAAAAACCCCTTAGAGAGTAGGTTTGAAAGGGATTAAACAGAGATAATTTTTGAGCAATTTTGATGAAAAATCGCGAAAATAACCATGAAGGAAGCGTTTTATCGAAAAACGGACTTCAGATTCGTGTTCAGCACCCCGAAAAACCCCTTAGAGAGTAGGTTTGAAAGGGATTAAACAGAGATAATTTTTGAGCAATTTTGATGAAAAATCGCGAAAATAACCATGAAGGAAGCGTTTTATCGAAAAACGGACTTCAGATTCGTGTTCAGCACCCCGAAAAACCCTTAGAGAGTAGGTTTGAAAGGGATTAAACAGAGATAATTTTTGAGCAATTTTGATGAAAAATCGCGAAAATAACCATGAAGGAACGAAAAACGGTCTTCAGATTCGTGTTCAGCACCCCCAAAAACCCCTTAGAGAATAGGTTTGAAAGCGATTAAACAGAGTTTATTTTTGAGCAATTTTGATGAAAAAACGCGAAAATAACCATGAAGGAAGCGTTTTATCGAAAAACGGACTTCAGATTCGTGTTCAGCACCCCGAAAAACCCCTTAGAGAGTAGGTTTGAAAGCGATTAAACAGAGATAATTTTTGAGCAATTTTGATGAAAAATCGCGAAAATAACCATGAAGGAAGCGTTTTATCGAAAAACGGACTTCAGATTCGTGTTCAGCACCCCGAAAAACCCCTTAGAGAGTAGGTTTGAAAGGATTAAACAGAGATAATTTTTGAGCAATTTTGATGAAAAATCGCGAAAATAACCATGAAGGAAGCGTTTTATCGAAAAACGGACTTCAGATTCGTGTTCAGCACCCCGAAAAACCCCTTAGAGAGTAGGTTTGAAAGGATTAAACAGAGATAATTTTTGAGCAATTTTGATGAAAAAACGCGAAAATAACCATGAAGGAAGCGTTTTATCGAAAAACGGACTTCAGATTCGTGTTCAGCACCCCGAAAAACCCCTTAGAGAGTAGGTTTGAAAGGGATTAAACAGAGATAATTTTTGAGCAATTTTGATGAAAAATCGCGAAAATAACCATGAAGGAAGCGTTTTATCGAAAAACGGACTTCAGATTCGTGTTCAGCACCCCGAAAAACCCCTTAGAGAGTAGGTTTGAAAGGGATTAAACAGAGATAATTTTTGAGCAATTTTGATGAAAAATCGCGAAAATAACCATGAAGGAAGCGTTTTATCGAAAAACGGACTTCAGATTCGTGTTCAGCACCCCGAAAAACCCCTTAGAGAGTAGGTTTGAAAGCGATTAAACAGAGATAATTTTTGAGCAATTTTGATGAAAAATCGCGAAAATAACCATGAAGGAAGCGTTTTATCGAAAAACGGACTTCAGATTCGTGTTCAGCACCCCGAAAAACCCCTTAGAGAGTAGGTTTGAAAGGGATTAAACAGAGATAATTTTTGAGCAATTTTGATGAAAAATCGCGAAAATAACCATGAAGGAAGCGTTTTATCGAAAAACGGACTTCAGATTCGTGTTCAGCACCCCGAAAAACCCCTTAGAGAGTAGGTTTGAAAGCGGATTAAACAGAGATAATTTTTGAGCAATTTTGATGAAAAATCGCGAAAATAACCATGAAGGAAGCGTTTTATCGAAAAACGGACTTCAGATTCGTGTTCAGCACCCCGAAAAACCCCTTAGAGAGTAGGTTTGAAAGGGATTAAACAGAGATAATTTTTGAGCAATTTTGATGAAAAAACGCGAAAATAACCATGAAGGAAGCGTTTTATCGAAAAACGGACTTCAGATTCGTGTTCAGCACCCCGAAAAACCCCTTAGAGAGTAGGTTTGAAAGGATTAAACAGAGATAATTTTTGAGCAATTTTGATGAAAAATCGCGAAAATAACCATGAAGGAAGCGTTTTATCGAAAAACGGACTTCAGATTCGTGTTCAGCACCCCGAAAAACCCCTTAGAGAGTAGGTTTGAAAGGGATTAAACAGAGATAATTTTTGAGCAATTTTGATGAAAAATCGCGAAAATAACCATGAAGGAAGCGTTTTATCGAAAAACGGACTTCAGATTCGTGTTCAGCACCCCGAAAAACCCCTTAGAGAGTAGGTTTGAAAGGGATTAAACAGAGATAATTTTTGAGCAATTTTGATGAAAAATCGCGAAAATAACCATGAAGGAAGCGTTTTATCGAAAAACGGACTTCAGATTCGTGTTCAGCACCCCGAAAAACCCCTTAGAGAGTAGGTTTGAAAGGATTAAACAGAGATAATTTTTGAGCAATTTTGATGAAAAATCGCGAAAATAACCATGAAGGAAGCGTTTTATCGAAAAACGGACTTCAGATTCGTGTTCAGCACCCCGAAAAACCCCTTAGAGAGTAGGTTTGAAAGGGATTAAACAGAGATAATTTTTGAGCAATTTTGATGAAAAATCGCGAAAATAACCATGAAGGAAGCGTTTTATCGAAAAACGGACTTCAGATTCGTGTTCAGCACCCCGAAAAACCCCTTAGAGAGTAGGTTTGAAAGGGATTAAACAGAGATAATTTTTGAGCAATTTTGATGAAAAATCGCGAAAATAACCATGAAGGAAGCGTTTTATCGAAAAACGGACTTCAGATTCGTGTTCAGCACCCCGAAAAACCCCTTAGAGAGTAGGTTTGAAAGGGATTAAACAGAGATAATTTTTGAGCAATTTTGATGAAAAATCGCGAAAATAACCATGAAGGAAGCGTTTTATCGAAAAACGGAAGCACCCCGAAAAACCCCTTAGAGAGTAGGTTTGGAAAGGGATTAAACAGAGATAATTTTTGAGCAATTTTGATGAAAAATCGCGAAAATAACCATGAAGGAAGCGTTTTATCGAAAAACGGACTTCAGATTCGTGTTCAACACCCCGAAAAACCCCTTAGAGAGTAGGTTTGAAAGGGATTAAACAGAGATAATTTTTGAGCAATTTTGATGAAAAATCGCGAAAATAACCATGAAGGAAGCGTTTTATCGAAAAACGGTCTTCAGATTCGTGTTCAGCACCCCCAAAAACCCCTTAGAGAATAGGTTTGAAAGCGATTAAACAGAGTTTATTTTTGAGCAATTTTGATGAAAAAACGCGAAAATAACCATGAAGGAAGCGTTTTATCGAAAAACGGACTTCAGATTCGTGTTCAGCACCCCGAAAAACCCCTTAGAGAGTAGGTTTGAAAGGGATTAAACAGAGATAATTTTTGAGCAATTTTGATGAAAAATCGCGAAAATAACCATGAAGGAAGCGTTTTATCGAAAAACGGACTTCAGATTCGTGTTCAGCACCCCGAAAAACCCCTTAGAGAGTAGGTTTGAAAGGGATTAAACAGAGATAATTTTTGAGCAATTTTGATGAAAAATCGCGAAAATAACCATGAAGGAAGCGTTTTATCGAAAAACGGACTTCAGATTCGTGTTCAGCACCCCGAAAAACCCCTTAGAGAGTAGGTTTGAAAGGGATTAAACAGAGATAATTTTTGAGCAATTTTGATGAAAAATCGCGAAAATAACCATGAAGGAAGCGTTTTATCGAAAAACGGACTTCAGATTCGTGTTCAGCACCCCGAAAAACCCCTTAGAGAGTAGGTTTGAAAGGGATTAAACAGAGATAATTTTTGAGCAATTTTGATGAAAAATCGCGAAAATAACCATGAAGGAAGCGTTTTATCGAAAAACGGTCTTCAGATTCGTGTTCAGCACCCCGAAAAACCCCTTAGAGAGTAGGTTTGAAAGGGATTAAACAGAGATAATTTTTGAGCAATTTTGATGAAAAATCGCGAAAATAACCATGAAGGAAGCGTTTTATCGAAAAACGGACTTCAGATTCGTGTTCAGCACCCCGAAAAACCCCTTAGAGAGTAGGTTTGAAAGGGATTAAACAGAGATAATTTTTGAGCAATTTTGATGAAAAATCGCGAAAATAACCATGAAGGAAGCGTTTTATCGAAAAACGGACTTCAGATTCGTGTTCAGCACCCCGAAAAACCCCTTAGAGAGTAGGTTTGAAAGGGATTAAACAGAGATAATTTTTGAGCAATTTTGATGAAAAATCGCGAAAATAACCATGAAGGAAGCGTTTTATCGAAAAACGGACTTCAGATTCGTGTTCAGCACCCCGAAAAACCCCTTAGAGAGTAGGTTTGAAAGGGATTAAACAGAGATAATTTTTGAGCAATTTTGATGAAAAATCGCGAAAATAACCATGAAGGAAGCGTTTTATCGAAAAACGGACTTCAGATTCGTGTTCAGCACCCCGAAAAACCCCTTAGAGAGTAGGTTTGAAAGGGATTAAACAGAGATAATTTTTGAGCAATTTTGATGAAAAATCGCGAAAATAACCATGAAGGAAGCGTTTTATCGAAAAACGGACTTCAGATTCGTGTTCAGCACCCCGAAAAACCCCTTAGAGAGTAGGTTTGAAAGGGATTAAACAGAGATAATTTTTGAGCAATTTTGATGAAAAATCGCGAAAATAACCATGAAGGAAGCGTTTTATCGAAAAACGGACTTCAGATTCGTGTTCAGCACCCCGAAAACCCCTTAGAGAGTAGGTTTGAAAGGGATTAAACAGAGATAATTTTTGAGCAATTTTGATGAAAAATCGCGAAAATAACCATGAAGGAAGCGTTTTATCGAAAAACGGACTTCAGATTCGTGTTCAGCACCCCGAAAAACCCCTTAGAGAGTAGGTTTGAAAGGGATTAAACAGAGATAATTTTTGAGCAATTTTGATGAAAAATCGCGAAAATAACCATGAAGGAAGCGTTTTATCGAAAAACGGACTTCAGATTCGTGTTCAGCACCCCGAAAAACCCCTTAGAGAGTAGGTTTGAAAGGGATTAAACAGAGATAATTTTTGAGCAATTTTGATGAAAAATCGCGAAAATAACCATGAAGGAAGCGTTTTATCGAAAAACGGACTTCAGATTCGTGTTCAGCACCCCGAAAAACCCCTTAGAGAGTAGGTTTGAAAGGGATTAAACAGAGATAATTTTTGAGCAATTTTGATGAAAAATCGCGAAAATAACCATGAAGGAAGCGTTTTATCGAAAAACGGACTTCAGATTCGTGTTCAGCACCCCGAAAAACCCCTTAGAGAGTAGGTTTGAAAGGGATTAAACAGAGATAATTTTTGAGCAATTTTGATGAAAAATCGCGAAAATAACCATGAAGGAAGCGTTTTATCGAAAAACGGACTTCAGATTCGTGTTCAGCACCCCGAAAAACCCCTTAGAGAGTAGGTTTGAAAGGGATTAAACAGAGATAATTTTTGAGCAATTTTGATGAAAAATCGCGAAAATAACCATGAAGGAAGCGTTTTATCGAAAAACGGTCTTCAGATTCGTGTTCAGCACCCCGAAAAACCCCTTAGAGAGTAGGTTTGAAAGGGATTAAACAGAGATAATTTTTGAGCAATTTTGATGAAAAATCGCGAAAATAACCATGAAGGAAGCGTTTTATCGAAAAACGGACTTCAGATTCGTGTTCAGCACCCCGAAAAACCCCTTAGAGAGTAGGTTTGAAAGTGATTAAACAGAGATAATTTTTGAGCAATTTTGATGAAAAATCGCGAAAATAACCATGAAGGAAGCGTTTTATCGAAAAACGGACTTCAGATTCGTGTTCAGCACCCCGAAAAACCCCTTAGAGAGTAGGTTTGAAAGGGATTAAACAGAGATAATTTTTGAGCAATTTTGATGAAAAATCGCGAAAATAACCATGAAGGAAGCGTTTTATCGAAAAACGGACTTCAGATTCGTGTTCAGCACCCCGAAAAACCCCTTAGAGAGTAGGTTTGAAAGGGATTAAACAGAGATAATTTTTGAGCAATTTTGATGAAAAATCGCGAAAATAACCATGAAGGAAGCGTTTTATCGAAAAACGGACTTCAGATTCGTGTTCAGCACCCCGAAAAACCCCTTAGAGAGTAGGTTTGAAAGGGATTAAACAGAGATAATTTTTGAGCAATTTTGATGAAAAATCGCGAAAATAACCATGAAGGAAGCGTTTTATCGAAAAACGGACTTCAGATTCGTGTTCAGCACCCCGAAAAACCCCTTAGAGAGTAGGTTTGAAAGGGATTAAACAGAGATAATTTTTGAGCAATTTTGATGAAAAATCGCGAAAATAACCATGAAGGAAGCGTTTTATCGAAAAACGGACTTCAGATTCGTGTTCAGCACCCCGAAAAACCCCTTAGAGAGTAGGTTTGAAAGGGATTAAACAGAGATAATTTTTGAGCAATTTTGATGAAAAATCGCGAAAATAACCATGAAGGAAGCGTTTTATCGAAAAACGGACTTCAGATTCGTGTTCAGCACCCCGAAAAACCCCTTAGAGAGTAGGTTTGAAAGGGATTAAACAGAGATAATTTTTGAGCAATTTTGATGAAAAATCGCGAAAATAACCATGAAGGAAGCGTTTTATCGAAAAACGGACTTCAGATTCGTGTTCAGCACCCCGAAAAACCCCTTAGAGAGTAGGTTTGAAAGGGATTAAACAGAGATAATTTTTGAGCAATTTTGATGAAAAATCGCGAAAATAACCATGAAGGAAGCGTTTTATCGAAAAACGGACTTCAGATTCGTGTTCAGCACCCCGAAAAACCCCTTAGAGAGTAGGTTTGAAAGGGATTAAACAGAGATAATTTTTGAGCAATTTTGATGAAAAATCGCGAAAATAACCATGAAGGAAGCGTTTTATCGAAAAACGGACTCCAGATTCGTGTTCAGCACCCCGAAAAACCCCTTAGAGAGTAGGTTTGAAAGGGATTAAACAGAGATAATTTTTGAGCAATTTTGATGAAAAATCGCGAAAATAACCATGAAGGAAGCGTTTTATCGAAAAACGGACTTCAGATTCGTGTTCAGCACCCCGAAAAACCCCTTAGAGAGTAGGTTTGAAAGGGATTAAACAGAGATAATTTTTGAGCAATTTTGATGAAAAATCGCGAAAATAACCATGAAGGAAGCGTTTTATCGAAAAACGGACTTCAGATTCGTGTTCAGCACCCCGAAAAACCCCTTAGAGAGTAGGTTTGAAAGGGATTAAACAGAGATAATTTTTGAGCAATTTTGATGAAAAATCGCGAAAATAACCATGAAGGAAGCGTTTTATCGAAAAACGGACTTCGAATTCGTGTTCAGCACCCCGAAAAACCCCTTAGAGAGTAGGTTTGAAAGGGATTAAACAGAGATAATTTTTGAGCAATTTTGATGAAAAATCGCGAAAATAACCATGAAGGAAGCGTTTTATCGAAAAACGGACTTCAGAATTCGTGTTCAGCACCCCGAAAAACCCCTTAGAGAGTAGGTTTGAAAGGGATTAAACAGAGATAATTTTTGAGCAATTTTGATGAAAAATCGCGAAAATAACCATGAAGGAAGCGTTTTATCGAAAAACGGACTTCAGATTCGTGTTCAGCACCCCGAAAAACCCCTTAGAGAGTAGGTTTGAAAGGGATTAAACAGAGATAATTTTTGAGCAATTTTGATGAAAAATCGCGAAAATAACCATGAAGGAAGCGTTTTATCGAAAAACGGACTTCAGATTCGTGTTCAGCACCCCGAAAAACCCCTTAGAGAGTAGGTTTGAAAGGGATTAAACAGAGATAATTTTTGAGCAATTTTGATGAAAAATCGCGAAAATAACCATGAAGGAAGCGTTTTATCGAAAAACGGACTTCAGATTCGTGTTCAGCACCCCGAAAAACCCCTTAGAGAGTAGGTTTGAAAGGGATTAAACAGAGATAATTTTTGAGCAATTTTGATGAAAAATCGCGAAAATAACCATGAAGGAAGCGTTTTATCGAAAAACGGACTTCAGATTCGTGTTCAGCACCCCGAAAAACCCCTTAGAGAGTAGGTTTGAAAGGGATTAAACAGAGATAATTTTTGAGCAATTTTGATGAAAAATCGCGAAAATAACCATGAAGGAAGCGTTTTATCGAAAAACGGACTTCAGAATTCGTGTTCAGCACCCCGAAAAACCCCTTAGAGAGTAGGTTTGAAAGGGATTAAACAGAGATAATTTTTGAGCAATTTTGATGAAAAATCGCGAAAATAACCATGAAGGAAGCGTTTTATCGAAAAACGGACTTCAGATTCGTGTTCAGCACCCCGAAAAACCCCTTAGAGAGTAGGTTTGAAAGGGATTAAACAGAGATAATTTTTGAGCAATTTTGATGAAAAATCGCGAAAATAACCATGAAGGAAGCGTTTTATCGAAAAACGGACTTCAGATTCGTGTTCAGCACCCCGAAAAACCCCTTAGAGAGTAGGTTTGAAAGGGATTAAACAGAGATAATTTTTGAGCAATTTTGATGAAAAATCGCGAAAATAACCATGAAGGAAGCGTTTTATCGAAAAACGGACTTCAGATTCGTGTTCAGCACCCCGAAAAACCCCTTAGAGAGTAGGTTTGAAAGGGATTAAACAGAGATAATTTTTGAGCAATTTTGATGAAAAATCGCGAAAATAACCATGAAGGAAGCGTTTTATCGAAAAACGGACTTCAGATTCGTGTTCAGCACCCCGAAAAACCCCTTAGAGAGTAGGTTTGAAAGGGATTAAACAGAGATAATTTTTGAGCAATTTTGATGAAAAATCGCGAAAATAACCATGAAGGAAGCGTTTTATCGAAAAACGGACTTCAGATTCGTGTTCAGCACCCCGAAAACCCCTTAGAGAGTAGGTTTGAAAGGGATTAAACAGAGATAATTTTTGAGCAATTTTCAAAAATAAAATAACCATGAGCAATTTTGAAGCGTTTTATCGAAAAAAAGGTCTTCAGATTCGTGTTCAGCACCCCGAAAAATCCCTTAGAGAGTAGGTTTGAAAGGGATTAAACAGAGATAATTTTTGAGCAATTTTGATGAAAAATCGCGAAAATAACCATGAAGGAAGCGTTTTATCGAAAAACGGACTTCAGATTCGTGTTCAGCACCCCGAAAAACCCCTTAGAGAGTAGGTTTGAAAGTCGATTAAACAGAGTTAATTTTTGAGCAATTTTGATGAAAAAACGCGAAAATAACCATGAAGGAAGCGTTTTATCGAAAAACGGACTTCAGATTCGTGTTCAGCACCCCGAAAAACCCCTTAGAGAGTAGGTTTGAAAGGGATTAAACAGAGTAATTTTTGAGCAATTTTGATGAAAAATCGCGAAAATAACCATGAAGGAAGCGTTTTATCGAAAAACGGACTTCGTTCGTGTTCAGCACGAAAAACCGTTCCAGAGTAGGTTTGAATCCATTAAACAGAGAATCTTCATGAGATTGATGAAGTGAAAAAACGTGGAAATAACATGAAATATTGGAAGCGTTTTATCCTAAAATCTCTATCAAATTCGTGTTCAGCACCCCGAAAAACCCCTTAGAGAGTAGGTTTGAAAGTCCCAAAACAGAGATGATTTTTGAGCAATTTTGATGAAAAATCGCGAAAATAACCATGAAGGAAGCGTTTTATCGAAAAACGGACTTCAGATTCGTGTTCAGCACCAGCGAAAAACCCCTTAGAGAGTAGGTTTGAAAGGGATTAAACAGAGATAATTTTTGAGCAATTTTGATGAAAAATCGCGAAAATAACCATGAAGGAAGCGTTTTATCGAAAAACGGACTTCAGATTCGTGTTCAGCACCCCGAAAAACCCCTTAGAGAGTAGGTTTGAAAGGGATTAAACAGAGTATAATTTTTGAGCAATTTTGATGAAAAATCGCGAAAATAACCATGAAGGAAGCGTTTTATCGAAAAACAAACTTCAGATTCGTGTTCAGCACCCCGAAAAACCCCTTAGAGAGTAGGTTTGAAAGCGATTAAACCGAGTTTATTTATGAGTAATTTTGATGAAAAATCGCGAAAATAACCATGAAGGAAGCGTTTTATCGAAAAACGGACTTCCACGATTCGTGTTCAGCACACACTCAAAAACCCCTTAGAGAGTAGGTTTGAAAGCATTAAACAGAGATAATTTTTGAGCAATTTTGATGAAAAATCGCGAAAATAACCATGAAGGAAGCGTTTTATCGAAAAACGGACTTCAGATTCGTGTTCAGCACCCCGAAAAACCCCTTAGAGAGTAGGTTTGAAAGGGATTAAACAGAGATAATTTTTGAGCAATTTTGATGAAAAATCGCGAAAATAACCATGAAGGAAGCGTTTTATCGAAAAACGGACTTCAGATTCGTGTTCAGCACCCCGAAAAACCCCTTAGAGAGTAGGTTTGAAAGGGATTAAACAGAGATAATTTTTGAGCAATTTTGATGAAAAATCGCGAAAATAACCATGAAGGAAGCGTTTTATCGAAAAACGGACTTCAGATTCGTGTTCAGCACCCCGAAAAACCCCTTAGAGAGTAGGTTTGAAAGGATTAAACAGAGATAATTTTTGAGCAATTTTGATGAAAAATCGCGAAAATAACCATGAAGGAAGCGTTTTATCGAAAAACGGACTTCAGATTCGTGTTCAGCACCCCGAAAAACCCCTTAGAGAGTAGGTTTGAAAGGGATTAAACAGAGATAATTTTTGAGCAATTTTGATGAAAAATCGCGAAAATAACCATGAAGGAAGCGTTTTATCGAAAAACGGACTTCAGATTCGTGTTCAGCACCCCGAAAAACCCCTTAGAGAGTAGGTTTGAAAGGGATTAAACAGAGATAATTTTTGAGCAATTTTGATGAAAAATCGCGAAAATAACCATGAAGGAAGCGTTTTATCGAAAAACGGACTTCAGATTCGTGTTCAGCACCCCGAAAAACCCCTTAGAGAGTAGGTTTGAAAGGGATTAAACAGAGATAATTTTTGAGCAATTTTGATGAAAAATCGCGAAAATAACCATGAAGGAAGCGTTTTATCGAAAAACGGACTTCAGATTCGTGTTCAGCACCCCGAAAAACCCCTTAGAGAGTAGGTTTGAAAGGGATTAAACAGAGATAATTTTTGAGCAATTTTGATGAAAAATCGCGAAAATAACCATGAAGGAAGCGTTTTATCGAAAAACGGACTTCAGATTCGTGTTCAGCACCCCGAAAAACCCCTTAGAGAGTAGGTTTGAAAGGATTAAACAGAGATAATTTTTGAGCAATTTTGATGAAAAATCGCGAAAATAACCATGAAGGAAGCGTTTTATCGAAAAACGGACTTCAGATTCGTGTTCAGCACCCCGAAAAACCCCTTAGAGAGTAGGTTTGAAAGGGATTAAACAGAGATAATTTTTGAGCAATTTTGATGAAAAATCGCGAAAATAACCATGAAGGAAGCGTTTTATCGAAAAACGGACTTCAGATTCGTGTTCAGCACCCCGAAAAACCCCTTAGAGAGTAGGTTTGAAAGGGATTAAACAGAGATAATTTTTGAGCAATTTTGATGAAAAATCGCGAAAATAACCATGAAGGAAGCGTTTTATCGAAAAACGGACTTCAGATTCGTGTTCAGCACCCCGAAAAACCCCTTAGAGAGTAGGTTTGAAAGGGATTAAACAGAGATAATTTTTGAGCAATTTTGATGAAAAATCGCGAAAATAACCATGAAGGAAGCGTTTTATCGAAAAACGGACTTCAGATTCGTGTTCAGCACCCCGAAAAACCCTTAGAGAGTAGGTTTGAAAGGGATTAAACAGAGATAATTTTTGAGCAATTTTGATGAAAAATCGCGAAAATAACCATGAAGGAAGCGTTTTATCGAAAAACGGACTTCAGATTCGTGTTCAGCACCCCGAAAAACCCCTTAGAGAGTAGGTTTGAAAGGGATTAAACAGAGATAATTTTTGAGCAATTTTGATGAAAAATCGCGAAAATAACCATGAAGGAAGCGTTTTATCGAAAAACGGACTTCAGATTCGTGTTCAGCACCCCGAAAAACCCCTTAGAGAGTAGGTTTGAAAGGGATTAAACAGAGATAATTTTTGAGCAATTTTGATGAAAAATCGCGAAAATAACCATGAAGGAAGCGTTTTATCGAAAAACGGACTTCAGATTCGTGTTCAGCACCCCGAAAAACCCCTTAGAGAGTAGGTTTGAAAGGGATTAAACAGAGATAATTTTTGAGCAATTTTGATGAAAAATCGCGAAAATAACCATGAAGGAAGCGTTTTATCGAAAAACGGACTTCAGATTCGTGTTCAGCACCCCGAAAAACCCCTTAGAGAGTAGGTTTGAAAGGGATTAAACAGAGATAATTTTTGAGCAATTTTGATGAAAAATCGCGAAAATAACCATGAAGGAAGCGTTTTATCGAAAAACGGACTTCAGATTCGTGTTCAGCACCCCGAAAAACCCCTTAGAGAGTAGGTTTGAAAGGGATTAAACAGAGAAAAACGGACTTCAGATTCGTGTTCAGCACCCCGAAAAACCCCTTAGAGAGTAGGTTTGAAAGGATTAAACAGAGATAATTTTTGAGCAATTTTGATGAAAAATCGCGAAAATAACCATGAAGGAAGCGTTTTATCGAAAAACGGACTTCAGATTCGTGTTCAGCACCCCGAAAAACCCCTTAGAGAGTAGGTTTGAAAGGATTAAACAGAGATAATTTTTGAGCAATTTTGATGAAAAAACGCGAAAATAACCATGAAGGAAGCGTTTTATCGAAAAACGGACTTCAGATTCGTGTTCAGCACCCCGAAAAACCCCTTAGAGAGTAGGTTTGAAAGGGATTAAACAGAGATAATTTTTGAGCAATTTTGATGAAAAATCGCGAAAATAACCATGAAGGAAGCGTTTTATCGAAAAACGGACTTCAGATTCGTGTTCAGCACCCCGAAAAACCCCTTAGAGAGTAGGTTTGAAAGGGATTAAACAGAGATAATTTTTGAGCAATTTTGATGAAAAATCGCGAAAATAACCATGAAGGAAGCGTTTTATCGAAAAACGGACTTCAGATTCGTGTTCAGCACCCCGAAAAACCCCTTAGAGAGTAGGTTTGAAAGGGATTAAACAGAGATAATTTTTGAGCAATTTTGATGAAAAATCGCGAAAATAACCATGAAGGAAGCGTTTTATCGAAAAACGGACTTCAGATTCGTGTTCAGCACCCCGAAAAACCCCTTAGAGAGTAGGTTTGAAAGGGATTAAACAGAGTTAATTTTTGAGCAATTTTGATGAAAAATCGCGAAAATAACCATGAAGGAAGCGTTTTATCGAAAAACGGACTTCAGATTCGTGTTCAGCACCCCGAAAAACCCCTTAGAGAGTAGGTTTGAAAGGATTAAACAGAGATAATTTTTGAGCAATTTTGATGAAAAATCGCGAAAATAACCATGAAGGAAGCGTTTTATCGAAAAACGGACTTCAGATTCGTGTTCAGCACCCCGAAAAACCCCTTAGAGAGTAGGTTTGAAAGGATTAAACAGAGATAATTTTTGAGCAATTTTGATGAAAAATCGCGAAAATAACCATGAAGGAAGCGTTTTATCGAAAAACGGACTTCAGATTCGTGTTCAGCACCCCGAAAAACCCCTTAGAGAGTAGGTTTGAAAGCGATTAAACAGAGTTAATTTTTGAGCAATTTTGATGAAAAAACGCGAAAATAACCATGAAGGAAGCGTTTTATCGAAAAACGGACTTCAGATTCGTGTTCAGCACCCCGAAAAACCCCTTAGAGAGTAGGTTTGAAGGATTAAACAGAGTTAATTTTTGAGCAATTTTGATGAAAAATCGCGAAAATAACCATGAAGGAAGCGTTTTATCGAAAAACGGACTTCAGATTCGTGTTCAGCACCCCGAAAAACCCCTTAGAGAGTAGGTTTGAAAGGATTAAACAGAGATAATTTTTGAGCAATTTTGATGAAAAATCGCGAAAATAACCATGAAGGAAGCGTTTTATCGAAAAACGGACTTCAGATTCGTGTTCAGCACCCCGAAAAACCCCTTAGAGAGTAGGTTTGAAAGGATTAAACAGAGATTTTTTTTGAGCAATTTTGATGAAAAATCGCGAAAATAACCATGAAGGAAGCGTTTTATCGAAAAACGGACTTCAGATTCGTGTTCAGCACCCCGAAAAACCCCTTAGAGAGTAGGTTTGAAAGGATTAAACAGAGATAATTTTTGAGCAATTTTGATGAAAAATCGCGAAAATAACCATGAAGGAAGCGTTTTATCGAAAAACGGACTTCAGATTCGTGTTCAGCACCCCGAAAAACCCCTTAGAGAGTAGGTTTGAAAGGGATTAAACAGAGATAATTTTTGAGCAATTTTGATGAAAAAACGCGAAAATAACCATGAAGGAAGCGTTTTATCGAAAAACGGACTTCAGATTCGTGTTCAGCACCCCGAAAACCCCTTAGAGAGTAGGTTTGAAAGCGATTAAACAGAGTTAATTTTTGAGCAATTTTGATGAAAAATCGCGAAAATAACCATGAAGGAAGCGTTTTATCGAAAAACGGACTTCAGATTCGTGTTCAGCACCCCGAAAAACCCCTTAGAGAGTAGGTTTGAAAGGGATTAAACAGAGATAATTTTTGAGCAATTTTGATGAAAAATCGCGAAAATAACCATGAAGGAAGCGTTTTATCGAAAAACGGACTTCAGATTCGTGTTCAGCACCCCGAAAAACCCCTTAGAGAGTAGGTTTGAAAGGGATTAAACAGAGATAATTTTTGAGCAATTTTGATGAAAAATCGCGAAAATAACCATGAAGGAAGCGTTTTATCGAAAAACGGACTTCAGATTCGTGTTCAGCACCCCGAAAAACCCCTTAGAGAGTAGGTTTGAAAGGGATTAAACAGAGATAATTTTTGAGCAATTTTGATGAAAAATCGCGAAAATAACCATGAAGGAAGCGTTTTATCGAAAAACGGACTTCAGATTCGTGTTCAGCACCCCGAAAAACCCCTTAGAGAGTAGGTTTGAAAGGGATTAAACAGAGATAATTTTTGAGCAATTTTGATGAAAAATCGCGAAAATAACCATGAAGGAAGCGTTTTATCGAAAAACGGACTTCAGATTCGTGTTCAGCACCCCGAAAAACCCCTTAGAGAGTAGGTTTGAAAGGATTAAACAGAGATAATTTTTGAGCAATTTTGATGAAAAAACGCGAAAATAACCATGAAGGAAGCGTTTTATCGAAAAACGGACTTCAGATTCGTGTTCAGCACCCCGAAAAACCCCTTAGAGAGTAGGTTTGAAAGGATTAAACAGAGTTAATTTTTGAGCAATTTTGATGAAAAATCGCGAAAATAACCATGAAGGAAGCGTTTTATCGAAAAACGGACTTCAGATTCGTGTTCAGCACCCCGAAAAACCCCTTAGAGAGTAGGTTTGAAAGGGATTAAACAGAGATAATTTTTGAGCAATTTTGATGAAAAATCGCGAAAATAACCATGAAGGAAGCGTTTTATCGAAAAACGGACTTCAGATTCGTGTTCAGCACCCCGAAAAACCCCTTAGAGAGTAGGTTTGAAAGGATTAAACAGAGATAATTTTTGAGCAATTTTGATGAAAAATCGCGAAAATAACCATGAAGGAAGCGTTTTATCGAAAAACGGACTTCAGATTCGTGTTCAGCACCCCGAAAAACCCCTTAGAGAGTAGGTTTGAAAGGGATTAAACAGAGATAATTTTTGAGCAATTTTGATGAAAAATCGCGAAAATAACCATGAAGGAAGCGTTTTATCGAAAAACGGACTTCAGATTCGTGTTCAGCACCCCGAAAAACCCCTTAGAGAGTAGGTTTGAAAGGGATTAAACAGAGATAATTTTTGAGCAATTTTGATGAAAAATCGCGAAAATAACCATGAAGGAAGCGTTTTATCGAAAAACGGACTTCAGATTCGTGTTCAGCACCCCGAAAAACCCCTTAGAGAGTAGGTTTGAAAGCGATTAAACAGAGTTAATTTTTGAGCAATTTTGATGAAAAATCGCGAAAATAACCAATGAAAAATCGCGAAAATAACCATGAAGGAAGCGTTTTATCGAAAAACGGACTTCAGATTCGTGTTCAGCACCCCGAAAAACCCCTTAGAGAGTAGGTTTGAAAGGGATTAAACAGAGATAATTTTTGAGCAATTTTGATGAAAAATCGCGAAAATAACCATGAAGGAAGCGTTTTATCGAAAAACGGACTTCAGATTCGTGTTCAGCACCCCGAAAAACCCCTTAGAGAGTAGGTTTGAAAGCGATTAAACAGAGTTTTTTGAGCAATTTTGATGAAAAAACGCGAAAATAACCATGAAGGAAGCGTTTTATCGAAAAACGGACTTCAGATTCGTGTTCAGCACCCCGAAAAACCCCTTAGAGAATAGGTTTGAAAGAAGGAAGCGTTTTATCGAAAAACGGACTTCAGATTCGTGTTCAGCACCCCGAAAAACCCCTTAGAGAGTAGGTTTGAAAGGGATTAAACAGAGTTAATTTTTGAGCAATTTTGATGAAAAAACGCGAAAATAACCATGAAGGAAGCGTTTTATCGAAAAACGGACTTCAGATTCGTGTTCAGCACCCCGAAAAACCCCTTAGAGAGTAGGTTTGAAAGCGATTAAACAGAGTTAATTTTTGAGCAATTTTGATGAAAAAACGCGAAAATAACCATGAAGGAAGCGTTTTATCGAAAAACGGACTTCAGATTCGTGTTCAGCACCCCGAAAAACCCCTTAGAGAGTAGGTTTGAAAGCGATTAAACAGAGATAATTTTTGAGCAATTTTGATGAAAAAACGCGAAAATAACCATGAAGGAAGCGTTTTATCGAAAAACGGACTTCAGATTCGTGTTCAGCACCCCGAAAAACCCCTTAGAGAGTAGGTTTGAAAGCGGATTAAACAGAGATAATTTTTGAGCAATTTTGATGAAAAAACGCGAAAATAACCATGAAGGAAGCGTTTTATCGAAAAACGGACTTCAGATTCGTGTTCAGCACCCCGAAAAACCCCTTAGAGAGTAGGTTTGAAAGCGATTAAACAGAGATAATTTTTGAGCAATTTTGATGAAAAAACGCGAAAATAACCATGAAGGAAGCGTTTTATCGAAAAACGGACTTCAGATTCGTGTTCAGCACCCCGAAAAACCCCTTAGAGAGTAGGTTTGAAAGGGATTAAACAGAGATAATTTTTGAGCAATTTTGATGAAAAATCGCGAAAATAACCATGAAGGAAGCGTTTTATCGAAAAACGGACTTCAGATTCGTGTTCAGCACCCCGAAAAAACCCTTAACTTCAGATTCGTGTTCAGCACCCCGAAAAACCCCTTAGAGAGTAGGTTTGAAAGGGATTAAACAGAGATAATTTTTGAGCAATTTTGATGAAAAATCGCGAAAATAACCATGAAGGAAGCGTTTTATCGAAAAACGGACTTCAGATTCGTGTTCAGCACCCCGAAAACCCCTTAGAGAGTAGGTTTGAAAGCGATTAAACAGAGTTTAATTTTTGAGCAATTTTGATGAAAAAACGCGAAAATAACCATGAAGGAAGCGTTTTATCGAAAAACGGACTTCAGATTCGTGTTCAGCACCCCCAAAAACCCCTTAGAGAGTAGGTTTGAAAGCGATTAAACAGAGTTAATTTTTGAGCAATTTTGATGAAAAATCGCGAAAATAACCATGAAGGAAGCGTTTTATCGAAAAACGGACTTCAGATTCGTGTTCAGCACCCCGAAAAACCCCTTAGAGAGTAGGTTTGAAAGGGATTAAACAGAGATAATTTTTGAGCAATTTTGATGAAAAATCGCGAAAATAACCATGAAGGAAGCGTTTTATCGAAAAACGGACTTCAGATTCGTGTTCAGCACCCCGAAAAACCCCTTAGAGAGTAGGTTTGAAAGGGATTAAACAGAGTTAATTTTTGAGCAATTTTGATGAAAAATCGCGAAAATAACCATGAAGGAAGCGTTTTATCGAAAAACGGACTTCAGATTCGTGTTCAGCACCCCGAAAAACCCCTTAGAGAGTAGGTTTGAAAGGGATTAAACAGAGATAATTTTTGAGCAATTTTGATGAAAAATCGCGAAAATAACCATGAAGGAAGCGTTTTATCGAAAAACGGACTTCAGATTCGTGTTCAGCACCCCGAAAAACCCCTTAGAGAGTAGGTTTGAAAGGGATTAAACAGAGATAATTTTTGAGCAATTTTGATGAAAAATCGCGAAAATAACCATGAAGGAAGCGTTTTATCGAAAAACGGTCTTCAGATTCGT
>JAVIWC010000508.1:0-19030 GCA_031894815.1 Creontiades dilutus | reverse complement strand
TCAGTCGAAGTTAAGTCTCCTGTAGATGTTTCAAGCCCACGCCTCTCTGTCTATCAGGATTTCTTTTACACGTGGAGCCCGTGATTTTTGGTTTTTCGTACAGCAAATTGTGCTGGATATTACCAGAAAGACTGTTGTTTGATACGCTATACGAATATTAGTGCGTATAGCTGCATAATCTTGTGTGGATTAATATATACACGCATATATTTCTGCCATATAACCAGGTACATTTTATTCTTTCATGAATTCTTCTTGCATGTACTCACATATCGCATACTTTGCTTTCTAATAAGCTAACTACAATTTCATTTCTGTATAAAATATGTATATCACAATATATTGATGAGTAATCCTTTAATTTATATTGCAATTACATAAAATGAATAGGAGTCTATCTCTGTTCTAAAAATAGAGCTACCTTTGATTTGATTATTAGTCATGTGACCAATCAAGGTCCAGTAGTAAATTTCATTTACACATACCTTTACTTTATACAAGTACTTGTATAGTAATAATTGTATTTTCAAACTCATTTTGATTTTCTTTGCTCATGGTGAGCTTCATAAATTAGTCCATATCTGCATATTATTTATTTTATGACTCCATCACTAGCATGTTGCTCTTGACCTCGTGGTCATTTAGGTACTTGTTTTACATTTTCTTTTTGATTGATTCCAACAGGTTTGGTTATTTTTGTATGCTTCTTGAATGAGCTTATATTGCTTGGTTGGACGAAAAATTGATTATCCTTTGCTGTGGTGGATATTTGTGAAAGATCCCATGAATGGTGAGATGCCTACCTACTACCACTATACCTACTTTCTTTTCATACTGGAACTAAGTAAGTTCGTTCCGTTTCTGATATTTTCTTTTCTTTTTGTAGGGATCTTTTCTATATCTCTTCTTCCATTGCTACCTCTATACCTGCTTCACATGGTGTGGCTATCCTTCTTCTTCTAACTACTTCTACCTGTACAACTGCCTTTATCTGGTGTCAGCCTTCGGTCACCCTACTCTTCGGCCACTTATAATATAAGACTTATTTGTTAAGTTAGTAATAAGTTAGTAGGTTTTCGAACCATAAGACTTTAGGTTAGGGCCAAAAGCGTAGGAACTGCCGGAAGGATCACCAGGGCTTTTCATTAGATTCAGTTCTTTAAGAATTATACAACAGAAAATTTATTTCAGTGTTTCTCTCAAAACACCCCTACCTCCCCAGTATCTCCTCAACTGGTTAGGTGACCCTCATAGGGTACATTTCATGAGGAGTGGCGCCCAAATTATTTCTGATTTTGCTATTGCACGCCATAATCCCTTGCGTCAGACCCATGCCGGAAGCTCGCCGCTGACCTAGCTAGGGTGGGTAATGTTTTAGGGTTTCCACCCCGGACTGAAAAGTTTTTATTGCAGATTCGGATTCTACATCCTTTGAAACGTAAACCATGAAATTTTCAGGGGGGGGTTAGAATTTTTTTTCCAGAGCGATTACAATGGTTTATTATTGAATAATAAACCAAAATTGAATTGAATTGTTTGTTAGTAATAGTGTGATTATAGTTATGAATCAGTACCTCCTTCTATCGAGTTCAGGAAATTTGAGGGAAGGGTATAATGACTCTCCCTTAGTCCTTCGGGGAGTTGAGAAAGTAAGGAGTTATCGTTTGGTTATTACCTCAAAATGCCTGTCACTGGAAATATGTAGGTGATTAACGCTGTTTCTGCCCTCATAATGATAATCTCGAAATAATCTTGATTGGTTATTATGACACAATTTCGTACGTATTCATCAACCTGTGTTTGAGTTGGGACAAAATAAATCCTTCGTACTTTCATTCAAGGAGACTGAAAGCAAAAGATTCATTCCTTTTTTCTAGATCAGAGGTCTCAACATCTCTCCCAATCGAGTTTGCTGCCTATGTACCTGTTATATGCTGCGTTGCTACCTCACTAAGAAGTTCAAAAACATATCCTTTCTCGAAATCAAAATGTTGACTTGCTTTTTGCTTTTAGAAGCGTGTTGGTCAATCATGGTTCCATGGCTGCCTGTCTTTGATGCTTCGTTGCTATGAAAACTATACCAAGTGTAGTAAGCATCTGAGCATCCTCATAAGAATAATACTCTTCTGGTATTGTTTGCTCAACGGAATATGTTTCAACATTGATGTCATACAAATTGTCGAACTCCCTATTGATATTCAGAGTGTAGGTACCTTCCATTGAGTAATACTTAGTCATCTGTTATTGGTTCCGTACACAAACCACCAATCATGCATTCCTATAGAACCTTACTGTGTTTTCCGAAGACATTCTTTCATTTTGATCTCACCGAATCGGGAGGTACTGCTGATTTTCTACCAAACTATCGGTGAACTCGCAGAAAGGAATACTAACCATTTACTCTCCTGCTCACTGTTTTGAAATAAACAACCTTTTATCGTTGGTAGTTTTCCTTGAGATGTCTCCTGGAGCACATTACCTTATCATTTCTAACTTTGGGACTCTACGACGTCACCTCTATCTCTAGCTGGTTCGTTTTTCACTTATCCGCCCGGTCGTGAAGGCTACTATGCCGACTCGCCAGTTCAAATAAGGTCGTCATTTTTACCTTCGCTCTTCATTTCTCAATTGGCATTTTCTACTTAGTTCGTAGTTGGTATTTGCAAGGTTCATTTCTTCACAGTTAGAGTGATTCAATTGAGTTTCTATGATGTCATTGCTTCATTGTTGAAAATCCCCTAAATCTAGCAGTTTTATTCAGTACGTTGGAACACGATTTGGGAAGTCATGCTTGATCTACTGTCGCACATTACACGATGAAATCTTTTTTGGGTTCCCATCTTTTTGTAGTTGACTTCCTCCTTAAAAAATAAATTATGGCTTATTAAAATAGGAGAGAAATCTTCTTTTTATTTCAAGAGTTGTTAAGGACGAGAATATAGAATAGCAAATCGATGAAGTTGCTTCGCAAATAGACTGCAATACAGTTGAACGTAATCAGATGATGTTCCTGCGTCAAGAAATAGCTGTGCGTTTCGCGATCATGTTGACAATGACTTTTCTCCCAAAATTGCCAATCGTATGGAACGCACAGTTGATGCCTGGATATCGATTGATATTGGCTATTGGTTTGGGTGGAAAGCGGCTGTCTTATTTGTTATGCAATTTCTTTAGGTATTGATTTCCTAGAGTTCTATGTACTGTGAAAAGTTTTCCGATTTTTGGAAGTGGTTCTCTGATTAATGAGAAAACAGCAGTTCTCTGCAATTTGCCTTTTGAGGGGTATATATTGTGATATACACTTTTTCTCCTCTATAAATTTAAATAAAATTTAATAGAAATGAGCAACAACAAAAAAAAGTCAGAGCGTGGGGGCACACTTGCCTATCCGGAGCTGAAAGGTACAAATGAATAAATGTAGCAGATATGATTCTATTTCAAATTGATTTAATTGTTGAAAAGGAAAAATCTGTTGAGGAAACAATCCTAATGTATGGCCTTAGGACTATCGTATTTAACAGGTAAAGAATTAAATTTATAACAATTATTTGTGATGTGATTATTCTGAGGAATTAGTGAATTTCAAGTCAAGAGGTGACTACTTCGAGAGGTTTTAATATTTTAGATGAATGTGAGATATGAAGGACGCGAAGACTCACCGCGAATGCCCTCCCAACTCATGGGTAGGACATTTCCAAATTTGAAGTAGCGTGAATGGAAGTAGAGCACGTGGTCCTCGCAGAAATATTTCGGACGTATATCCTCCTCAGCCAAAAAAAAGGGATGCTGCAGATACGGTGTTGTCACAGGGCGAGAGCAGGTTCCTGGTCTTGCGACGACTTTCCAACAAATTTCAAGGGAATAGCAGAGAGATGACAAAAAAGGGATGCTTGAACGTAAATTTGTGAGAGAGCTCCTTCCCCAACGGGGTCGACTAGTAGAATCCTTTTCCCGTCCTCCGTGCGCTTCTTCAAAGATGAGCTCCCCACCCCACGGTTGCGCGGTTTTGTTTACGATTCATGTGATGATGTGATGTGATGATGTGTCCAAAGGATCATCACATTATCCCCCTCCACCGACAAAAAAAAAAATTTTTGGACGAAAGTTTTTTTTTTTTTTTAACACCTTCACTGATCACTAAACACATCCCCCTCACTCCATTCCTAGTGGCAATACACTTTCTAAAAAGTTTCATATTCTCTTTAAACAATTTGCAGAAATTACTTTAGCTAGGCCATACACTTAAATTACAATAATACGCTTAATTGCTACATTCGTGATCACTTAGAGTAACTGACTTCATGGTGACGATGAGTAAGCAGCAGAAGATAGAAGGAGTCGTAACCTGCCGGGTTCTAGGTATCAGCATACACCATGATGTCCTAGGTCCTTATTGCGTGGTGTCTGTCCACATTTGCAGGTTGAATTCTTCTGACGTTCTCCGTCTTGTCGCTGCAAATGCAAAAAAAAAAAAAAGACCAGTAACTGTTCTTTGGTGAGATTAGCATTGAGCCTCATCACTCTAACGATGACCACAGGGATGAACAACTCCTCCAAATGAATTATTAGCGGTGACATTCTCTCGCATATTATCTCTTGCCTAATCTTATCATCTCAAAAAAAAAAAACCTCTCGAAATTTACAATTTAATAATTTACCTCTTTAGGTTCAAATTCACTCCTTTTATAATTTAAACAGAATAGGCGCCACATCAAATTAAAGAAAAAATATGAGAAGCTGATCATGATCAGTGACGGACATCAAGCTTTAAGTGTGGATGATCTTTATCCACTACATTCAAACAAAACAAAGTTTTCTTCCCCTCAATCCCAATATGAGACCCGCACAGAAGGAGGAGAAGACAGTTCACCCGTCCTATGGCATCATCATCAGAGCCACCAGCCCAGAGTTCGCCTCAATGCTAGGAATGATAGAACATTTTTTTATATTTGTAAATAGGAAATACAACAAACTAAATATGATAACAATAATAGTTAAATTCAAAACATGCTAAATAACACTTGATAAACTACGCCACTCACTATTAATCGATTTCTATAAGTGGCGGGTAATATTTCTTTAGATTAGATACATGGTAAATTCCTTTGTGTCCCCCATTCTCTTCAACAAGAAGGTAGGAACCATTATGATATTTCTTTGATATCGAGACATAATCTGAGGGAACCATCACTCTTAGGAACTATACGCAAAGGGTTTATAAATGCACTGTTACATCTTTCTATTATACCAAGGTTCTCAAGGCGCTGAACCTCTATTCTAACTTTTTCTCTTAAATTCATAGGAACTGGATAGTAACGAACCTTAAAATTATCAAAAACTGTTGGCATTACTCTTAACTTATATTCAAAATTCTTTACCTTTCCTGGAATATTTGAAAATACTGTTCTGTAATTGGAAACGATCCTTTGAAATTCAGAGAATAATTCCTCCGATAACAAAGATCGAGATGAATCAGCGATGTTGAAGGATTTCACATCGATGACATTAACAGGAACCGTAACAGTGGAGTCAGCAATTATGGGACTCCCAAAACTAAATGATATTGGCTCATTCTTATCAGAATGAAAAATAACTTTGCTCATCTTAATGTTAATGATAGCTTTTAATTGCTTAAGAGTATGCATGCCTATAATAAATGGTTTTACCAGATTCTTAACAATCAAACAATTAATTTCAAACCTGGCGGTGGATAGATCAAGAAGTAATAATACCTGTTCTCTTATGCAGGGGGATTTATTTCCTACGGCTCCTACTACATGCACCTTAGTGACAGGTAGACGACTAAGTATTCGTAAATTTTCCTTGTGCTCATTAATCCATTCCTCTGCTATACAGGAGTAAACAGCTCCAGAGTCGATCATACCTACAACCGGTACGCCTCCTAAAATTACATCTAATTCAGGCGATTTGCATACCATTATCGACCGAAAGCAATCATCCTCTAGCCATTCTTTAGGATTTTCAAATATGTGTTCATCAGTTTCTGAATACAACGAATTAACCGTTACGAGATTATTATCTACATTGGAGATATTCTCCGAACAGAACGCCCTATCTGGCTCTTGACTAGTACAGCAAGGAGCAGACAGGGCCGCTAAAAGTTTAAAGAATTCGATTTTTCATTTTCCGTACAGAACACGTCGACCCTCTGACTGTCAACATTTGGTTCTTCCACGGCTAGAGCATGAACGTCGACCCGAGCTCCAGCATCTGGGGAAGGACGCTCTCGCCAATTATTATTATTTGAAATAGTGCCCCTATTATTTTCATCATTACGATACCCTTGATTGGAACTTTGTTGGCTCTGAACTCCCTGATTATTACCCATACGGTTGGAATTATTGTAATTATTACCTTGGTACCTAGAGTGCTGAAAAGAAGAATTGGAATTCCTAGAGTAAAATTTCTGATCTCCACCACATCGATCACTAGTTTGCTTCCTAGCTTTGAATTTATCACAAATGCGTAGTTTATTGAACAAAGTATTGAAATTATTTATCTCCATCAACATTAAATCATTTTGTATGGATGGGTGAAAATGTTTAATAATTATTTGAACCAGAACTCTTTCTGGGATAGGGTGGTGCAAGAATCGTAAATTTGAACACAAATTTCTAGCATATATCTCCATAGAATCACCAGTGAATGTTTTATTGTAAAGATCAGCAATGAGATCAGATTGTTTATCGATATTCCAAAATTCATCTTGAAAAAACTCTTTAAACTGAGTGAAAGTTTCGAAGGACGATTTCCTAGAAACAAACCACCTGTATGGTACAGCTTTAAGTGCTGTGGCGGTAAGACGCAACTTTTCTTTATCATTAAGTAAGGGAAACGCCTCGAAATACTGCTCCAATTCTTCCAAAAATAACATGGGATTCTCATTCTGAGAATTAGAAAAAGTAGGTAAATGTAAATTATTATTGTACTGATTTTGGGATAAATATTGTACCACTCGACTGATAGAACGATCATTACAATCACTGGACGAACCAGAAGAAACAGGGTGAGCAATCATATTTTTAAGTTCTCCAACTTCACGTTGGATATCTTGAAATTTTTGGTCACATTGGTTTACATGAGAATCCAATGTTTCCACGAGAGAAGTCTGCAATTGATCAAACAGTGACATCATTTCCTGCATTTTGTTTTTGACTAATTCAAGTACTGGAAGCCCCGACTTAGATGCAATTTGATTAGGTGAACCATCAACTCCACCTACCGTAACTCCGCTGTCTCGGCGAGATTCACCCTCTCCGAACGGCTTGCTAAGGTCGGGATTCCCATCATCTTTGTTCAGATGTCGACATTCTCCATCAGCTTGTCCTTCATCCATCGTGAATTATTGCGTATACAAAGAACTATCCTGAAATACCAAATTGCGAGGGGCAGTCACTGATATCAACAAATGGATTCCTCAACTAATCTGATCATGGAAAGCTAATCACTACAAATTTAATAAATACACAATTGTCAAACTATTATGAGAAATTCGAATAGGTATAATATAATACTAACTATTTTGGAAGTTAATTGATTTCACAAGTTCAAACTGAACTTAAAGTTGATAACACAACTACGGAGACAGCAATAGAATGATAATGTGGACGTGAATAATTGGGATGAGTTCCCTAATACGGAATATGATCTTTGTTCGCTCCTTCAATAACAATCAATAAGCTCGTTTCAACATTCGCCAGAAATAAAGCAAGACAGGGCTATCAATCGGCAGCACAAAGAGTTTAATCTGTTTACGTTCAACGTACCACAGATTAGCAGTTAAATATTAAAGAATGTACAATCCTGTTCCAGGAATTAATGTTTCGATTCCAAATGTACCTTTCAAATCTCCTATCTTTCGTGGCCCCACGTTGGGCGCATATATGTGATATTCACTTTTTCTCCTCTATAAATTTAAATAAAATTTAATAGAAATGAGCAACAACAAAAAAAAGTCAGAGCGTGGGGGCACACTTGCCTATCCGGAGCTGAAAGGTACAAATGAATAAATGTAGCAGATATGATTCTATTTCAAAATTATTTAATTGTTGAAAAGGAAAAATCTGTTGAGGAAACAATCCTAATGTATGGCCTTAGGACTATCGTATTTAACAGGTAAAGAATTAAATTTATAACAATTATTTGTGATGTGATTATTCTGAGGAATTAGTGAATTTCAAGTCAAGAGGTGACTACTTCGAGAGGTTTTAATATTTTAGATGAATGTGAGATATGAAGGACGCGAAGACTCACCGCGAATGCCCTCCCAACTCATGGGTAGGACATTTCCAAATTTGAAGTAGCGTGAATGGAAGTAGAGCACGTGGTCCTCGCAGAAATATTTCGGACGTATATCCTCCTCAGCCAAAAAAAGGGATGCTGCAGAGAGATACGGGATGCGTCACGGGGTGTTGCTCGACAAAGGATCATCACAATATATACCACCCCTCAATATAGGGGGGGGAGATGATCACCAGTAAGAACCTAAGTCAGCCGAAGAAAAACTTTGGGGTGGGGGTGCAGTCATATATTTATAGTTGGGAAGTCTTCCTAATTTTTGGTAATTTAGTTTGTAACCAGCTCTTGGGGATTTTGTTCAACAACTTCAATCGAAAAGAACTTCTGTGAGAAAGCACCAGTAATTTAGAGCATACATTGGAGCATACTGGCTGAGGGAGAGCAAGTCGAAGCTAGACTTGCTTGGTTACTGGTTCCTAGTAGCTCCTCGAACAATTGAGGAAACAGTTTCACAACTTGAAGAATCGTAGATTTTGTAAAAAGAACTTCGATTTCGTCACCCCATGCGGCATACGCATTTTCACCACAACGTCAGAACTTCTAATACTTGCTCATCACTTTCTTCCTAAAATTTTGTACACTATTGTAAGTGTAGGGAATTCCTCAAGGGAGGTTCCGCTACTAGCTTGGCTTTCTCTCCTGAAGGGAGATACTAACTAATGTTTTTACCCCTTTCCTATACCTCTTGTGGTCAGAGAAGAATTTATAAAATGCGAGAGGATTTCGCTTACAAAATGGCGATACCAGTCGCTCACGACTGCAGCACCCAATTTGCTTGCTTGGTAAAAGGAGAGGAGGAAGCAGCGTCAGAACTTCTAATACTTACCTGGTCGGCTTGGCCTTTCTTTATTTGGGAATAATTCTTACATACAATAGGTGAAGTCCTACACAATAAGTATACAATAAATGACGTGATTCTGACAAACGATTGAGATAGAGTACCTTCAACGATCATTTGAACCTTTTCCCCCTGGATCCATCGTAATGCATTCTAACAGTTCGCCTCGGGATCACGTGTTAGCTTGCAATGTCATACCTCTATTATAACGGATGTCGCTATCATCGCACGCAAAAACACTCATAGTTTATATTAGAAATTCATGTAAGCGTAGTGTGGCTATGATAGGTTGGTTGGCTGTCCCCTAAACTGTGTTGTAACACCTGCAGGCCCGTCCCGTCGCCCGTGCGGTGCCCACGTCTGCTGGTTTGCATCTCGGCGGTGCCGCATTTAAAATTCACCGCATGTTCCTACGGAGCGGAGGCCGTTTTTCGCATGTTTGCATCGCCCATCCTATCTGATCGCGTGAGAAGTTTTTTTTTTCTCGCCTAGGGATATCTAAAAAAAAATTCCCATCGGAACTTTTCCTTTTTCTAGGCTCTTGTGCTGGCGCTAACGTCTTAATCTTATCTCACAGTTTTTAGAATATCTCGTTAAGACTGGGAATCTTAACCTCCTATTCGGAACGAAAATGAAAGTAGTTGGTCCCACTTTGTCACCCGTTTCCTCCATTCGCATTCTTCATCGTTTTAGGTGCGCTCAATCACGTAACATTCCCTTATGGGTTGTGATACTAGCAATAAGCAAAATTATTACCCCATTCCCAAGTAGAATCGTTATACATAGATTCAAATCGATATTTCGTCTAACCTATTTGGTGTTTTTTTTTAATTGAATTACTTGCCTAATGACTTCAAATGAAGACTGAACATCCAAACAATATATTTACGACATCTTTACAGTTTTAATTAAGGAAGTGGGAGCAGTCCGGCTACAAGAACGAACTCGCTTCATTATATCGCACCCCCAGAGCAATGGGGCCACAAGTCAGGAAACCTCTTTTTCTAGGAGACACAATTAAAGTTTTGTTGTGTTTTGTTCTTTCGAGAAATCAACTTGAAATAGTATATTATGGCTTCGCATTTTCGATTATTAAGTATGGTATTGTTCTGTGGGGTTCTGCTGCTAAATCTTTCGTGAATAAGGTTCAAATTGTACAGAATAAGTTCCTTAGAATTTCGCTGAATAAAAGCTCTAGATTTTCTTCTTCACTATTGTATAAATATTTTGAAGTTAAGAAGGCGAAGCAAATTTTTCTTTTTCAAGCTTGCACTCTTATTTTCAATGTTGGCATTAAGCCGTGTCATCAGTCATTTTCGACTCTGACTCGTAATTATAATAACTCCCGAATTATTCTGCCCCTTGTCAACACGGAGTTCTACGAGAGAAGCTCTTATGTTGCGGGGCTCAATTCCTTTATCAAAATGAGATTAATATTTATTCTTTTAATAAGTTTTCCAAATTCAAGGAATTATTAAATAGCCGTTTGTAATTAGTTTTTTATTTTATTTTTGGAAACCGGTATGTTTAATTATTTATTTTGACGGTAAATACTCGTAAATTATTAGTTTGATTTTTACCTTTATTCTTTTGCTTTGAACCGGCACCGGTTGTGTTATTTTTCGTTTTGACCTCCTCCGAAGAGCACAAGTTTTTGAAACTTATTCTTCGGGGAGCAATTTTTCAGTTCAATTGTGCCTATTTACTTTCTCTGATAATTTAATTTAACTTTATTTTCTGGCTGATTTTCTTTTCAAGGCTTACTAGTACATATTTCGATTGCTAATAAAAATCATTCATTCATTCATTCATGCTTCCTCGATCTAAAATAGTTTTTAAGTCCTTATTAAGGACTTACTATTACTTCATGTTTTCTAGGATGCCAATAAACCAAATATGAAAAGATGAGGTGCTGAAAGATAAACAGTAGAGGAACACATTGAAACCAAAATCTCAAAAACGACGCATACCTAGATGTGGCCCTACGCATACGAGATATATCATATCATACTTCACGTTTCGGGTATGGGAATCCAACATTTACAAGTAACCTTTACCACATTCAACTAGAATGACGGGAAGTGAGTTGAATTGGGGAAGTAATATAAACTCCTATCTTAGAGTCTGGCAGCATGTAACTTCTACGAATGTAAGATATTCATTCCAAATGTATTGATTAATTCAAAACCCAAATATTGCTAAGTCTTAGAAATCTTTCTCTTATGTGGCAATCGGTTGATACGGTATTCACGGAATTTCATGGCATCCAAACTCGCCCATAATCTATCACTAAATATTGCCAACAAGCATAAATGGAACTATTCACCTCGAAATAAGTTGCAATGTCTTGGATTTGACATTACATCTAATATAATATTATTCCTTCCAGAACCAATCACTACGGTTGAAATAATTCAAGTACAAGTTATATTTCGAAATAATCCACACTAAAATGTTAGAACATTGATGATGATCAGTCAATATGTTAAACCAATCATATTCAAGAGTATACAACGGTAAACACCCATGGCCATGTTAGAACATCCTCCAATCATAGTCAAGAGCAACGGTAAACACCCATGCCTTGCTCTGGAGGGACGTGTGGAAGCACCGGACCACCCCATTGATGATGATAATATCCATGACGATTACATAATGTTATACATTGGTAAGATACTTTTTTTTGTTACAGGTAAGCTTCAAAAACTTTTCCCGGTAGAAATACTCATACTCTCCATCATCGGCTAAGGTAAAATATAATCGCATTTCTTAGGATAAACCTTACTATGTTACTAGTATACGAAGTATGTATATGTTCTGTATATTTAAGGTTTTGATTACGTTTCATAGTGCATGAAAATTGTATACACTCTTCACAATTCAATATGACATCACTGTGACATCCCAACTTCTGATTATATTTGAACTAAATCTTTTGCAGTACATTCGTGACCCACGGTACAATTCAGTAAATGCTACATTGACGATTATGGAAAATGCGGAAAGTATAAAATCAGAGAATGAAAATAAATGTACTGTGTGTATATTTTATTTATTCAATATTCTATAACATGGAATTTGAAAAGTTCCAATTCTAAAAAGAACTGCTACTGTACCAGTTGTAAATAGTATTGGTATTGTGTTGTGACCAGATTCTTGATAAAACAGATGTTTTAGTACTCCGACGGATGTATAGAAAAGTAATTGCTCCAATGATAATAATTAAATTAATTGGGTGGTGAACGTTTCTGTATAGAATCAAATTCAATGCAGTTTCATTAAAATCATTTTAAGTACTTTACTGAATGAAATATAATAATGATAAGCATGACATTGTACTCAGGAAGTTGGAAAACTGGAAAAATTGTATCTCTTTTGCTAGTGTACTAAAGATCGTAACGGTATGGATTACGAATATAATCCTTGTAGATGTAACAATATTGCGTAATTTTGCTAATTAAGATTCGGTCTTTTACTAATTGGACTATCAGTTAATCAATAGTTTATTGCAGTGATTGATTCCCTGACACTTATACTGTGCTGTATTGACCGGTATTGTTGTTGATTGTTTCGTGACTGTCAAAGGATACTATTCGAACCTCAGATGGGCTGTAGAGTCAGTCAACAGGTTTTGTGTCTCATCAAGTAAACTTCCTATCGCGTTTTATGCGTTTCGTGATCCGCTGTCACAACTTTCCGTGACGTTGTGCTTCCTCCCGTCGTCCGACGTTTTCAGAATCGCAGAAGATCCAGTCGGAAGCTCTCTCGGCCACTTCAGCTGAGTATTCCACTTGAGTCCTTCACGTAGAATTATCTACGTGACTTGGGTGTCGCGCCAACTGACGCCACTAAGGCCCTCTTATCGAGACACGTTAACCTTTTGTTAGCTCGTCCCAGAACACTCCCCCCACCATTTCTCTAATTCGAAAGTGTAAATAAGTGCGGTATATCCTTCTATGGTTTTCGTTACTCAGCTGCTAAGCGTTGCCGTATGTCAATGCCCCTTTCTCATTCGGAAAGTGACGTAATATTCAATTTGGAAAGTTACATTCTGTACCATAGGTTTGAAACTCATGTTTTCTGTGGGCTATTGGTACACATGTTCGATTGAATTACATACTGTTATAATGAGTTGCAAAATAACATTATCTACGATATTACAACTTTCCTACGTTTCAACGTTGAAAATTTCACTTTAAAGGCTACATTCATCATATCCCTATTTCAATTCCAGACAGCGTTTGTAAATTTGTCCTATTTTACGAGTTTATATGATATATTTCAATATTTTAGACTCATGTTTCAAGTTATTCTCAGATTTTGGGCTGCACAAGAAGTGTGTTGTTGGTGAGAGCATTTAAATCTCAGTCCCTTGAACGTAATGCACGTGATTATTTCATTACCGTAATTATTTCAGGTTACTTTTATTAAGTATTGTAGCTCACTACCGTTTACCTGTGCAAGTTGGTATTATGAACTGTGCTAGGGTCCTTGGATAAGATGAAAACCTAAGAAATCCAACGTTTGTTTATCTTTTACCGTCGGTGAAAGAAGAACTCACTAGAGATGCTGCAGTCGTCGTTTTTCAAGGATCTCACAATTACCACTCAATATATCCTAGGTGGTAGCTATATCTGATCCATCACTCTATCAGTAATTATAAACCTAACCGGTAATTAATTTGTTTAAGTCGATCCATTAAAATAAATTTTGATGTGTAATGTAAATCTGCCGTTGGGTTTCGTTATTTGATGATAATATCATCTTGATGAACAAATTATGTTCAGACGTAGTATTTCCATTTTGTACAGGCTCAAGGTGGAAGGAGCTAAATTCTTGCTACTCTTTTATGACTTGAGAATCCACCTTGTAATAAGGTCTCTCGCTGATTGCCACACACTAAAATCATGTTTTGCCTCTCTTCTGGTAGGTGTTTGTCGAATGATGTGGCCCATAACTCATCAAAATATTTTGTTATAACATTCTAACAATCTTTGTCTCCACTTCATCATTCCTACTTGATCGGTAACTTCTTGTTGGAAAGAGTTTCTATGATCCTGGATCTTGGAGTCCTCGTGGATTGCCAGCTTGCCTTGTCTGATCATATATCATTCATATCGAAAAATGCCGATGAAAATGCTAGGGAACATTACACGAAATTCGAGGGAGTTGGTTGATGTGCCAGCGATGATTACTCTTTATAAACCCAATGTTCTACTGATTATGGAGCGTACTTCGATGAGATGGTCACTACATTACAAATGCTTCATCGAAGAGAGTCCACCACTAATTCCTCCGGTACGTCGTTCTCATGTTGCACACCTTCCAAGGTGCTGTGATTACTCTTATTTAAATGTGCACTGCTGAACGCTCAGCCTCAGCGAATGAAGATATCTAAGTGCCTTGCTGTTCTTCTACAAACTGATTATGGGCAATGTGAATTCTGGATCTCTGGCGCTCTTATACACGTGCAAAATCGTTAAGGTGACCTCTGTCATTTAATCTCATTCAACTTGCTTTGTATATTTGGGCTGTGATATTGTACCGCTACGATAATTGGTTCGTCCAATAGTATTTCAACTCGTTTAAGCAACCTGTTGGTCCAATCAATTCCTTGACAGCCCAGCGACGCCTGACACGTTCACTCTCTTGGCGAACGTGCTCGCTCCAGTGCTCGTTAATACGACTATAAGAGCCCCTTCATCGAACCGGTTGATGTCTGGAAAGCAACGAGTCCTTTAGGGATCCCCGGCAATATCGGCTGCTTCTCATTACCACCGAGAAAGTTGTTACACCGTCAAGAGCACGAGCAACAGAGGGACGCGTGGGGCGTTCACGCGAAAGATGAATCGCTGTGTACACAACGCCCGTTTTCTTTGCCGATAGCCAAACTGATAGGCAGGAAACGCTGACAGACAAATACAGACGCGGAGGCTGATGTATAGCAGCCGGACCGGGGGGCGGATATCATATCGGAACTCCCAGTTATGGGATATTTCAGCGTCAGTGTTTGGCGAGGCGTGTGTCTCTCCCGATAGCTCCGCTTCACAACCCCCCTCAAATATCGAGATCTCCGTCTGCTCTGATAATAACGGATGTTTTCGCCTGAGGTGATACGCGAATATCTCTTTACATAATAAGCATATATTCATTTTTTTAATTGGTACCTAGTAGGTTCGCAAGTTGGGTCATATAAATATTATTACATCAGTTTTCGTCCCCCACATTATGTTAACACCCTGGATTCGCTCTTTCTTTGTTAGTTTTAGTCTTAATAGTCAGTCCTTGCCCATGCTACATACATTTATTCCGAGAAGCAAATATTGAATTACTGGAAAGACAAACCACTGTGTCAATGTGTTATAAAGAAATCTTTTTTCCATTATTCACCATTATGTTGCATATAATCAAACAAGCATTTGGTAAAGTACCAACGTTTCTTTCGTGTTCAGCCTGAAGTTTTAAATATCTCCTATACCTGGCAGGGAAAAATAGTGGTCTTAGCACATGGCAAATATGTGTTAACAGATAATCAATCCGCTAAGCAATAATCACTCTAATGAGCAAAACCGCGTTAAACCGTTAAAGGACATTTTCTTATCGCATTACTTCAATCATGTATTGGAACTTATTTCTCGTTACAAAACTAGATGTTACGCTTGTAAAGAATTGATCCTCTGGCGACAAGAATATGGCTTCAAAGATTTGAACTTTTTTCGTCAATCAAGATGCCATCTAACCCCTCCTATTCCTCTGTAAAAACTTGAAAACTTTCTTTAGAAATATGATAAAAACTGTAGAAATTATGATTTTACGGGGTTTCTAATTCACTGACGATGACATTCATATGGGACCATCCAGGTCTCACTCGCAAAAACCTTCATTTTATTTCATTGTAACTTCCCCCTAGGTTGGTTAGTGCTGTCAGTGTTTGCGAACACTAACGTTTAAATAACACGATAAAAAAAACTTTTGCAGAGGAGCTATAACGGAAGTGAATGATAGCGAATCGTTCTCCGTTCACATGTACCAAGTGAATCCAATGCGTCAACTCTCATTATAATCCCAGGGGCGGATTTCAGGAATCGTGGGGAAGGCATTAAAATTTCTTGACCTTAAGCTCACTCAGCTAAGCTGGTCGGAGCTAATCTCTTTGCATCGACATCTTCCTGTTATGGGTGATGGAGGTACTGCTCAAAGTTACGGTGTCTTGTATTCAATATCAAATACAATTGTCAAACCTTAAGTTTAATTTCTTAATATTGCTCCTAAGAAATATTGATTAATCTAAAAATTGAGTTAGGAGTAGATAATCGAGAGTAGGGAGTGAATCTCCAAGTAGTGGTTGATATGATTTCGGGGTTGTAACGGCAATAGTTCCCTCTTCTTACTGAATAAAATTGAAAAGCGCCATGTTACATTTTGGGTTTTTCACAATTTTCGGATTCAAAAAATTTGACGGGTTAGGACACTAATACGTGTTCCGTGCTTGATGAAAAAACGTTCCTTAAAGTGTCTATTATGTTTTTTTAAACGTTAATTATTATACAGGGTGTCTACACTTGTAATAGGCGGAAATCCTGGGGTCGATTCTACAACTAAATTGCAACATGTTTTGTCCCCTAACTTTTTTTATTAATCCGCTAAAAATCCTACTTTTTCATTTTTAATATTTTTTTCGTGTTTTTGACCTTTCCTCACTAAAACGGCTATAACTCCTTTGTTCTAAGAGCAATCTCAGATATCAGCTTCATACGTTGGAAAATCGGTGCGACCTTTTTGTTTTCATAATGGATTCACTCTCAGTTCCAATAACATTGGGTCTCGTTGTTCTCTCGTCTCGGAGGAGTGGACCTATGGAGTTTGATCCTCTAAACTCGAGGTAAGTAGTGTATTCTATTTCCTAAAAGTAAGGATGAAACTTGTGATTATTTCTAAGATAAAAGCGAGTCATCTCATTGTGCACTTGACTATCAGTGAGATGGCGTTATATTCTTTTCAGGAGCTAGCCAATATGGATTTATTTATGGCTTTGCGAATGGGAAAGCCACCGCCGCGGCTCGCGAGTACGTTGAAAGGTTCCCTCACAGACGCCATCTAGACCGCAAATCTTTTACAGATCCTTTTAATCGGCTCAGGAAAACTGGAATTGGAGCCAGGATCTCCCAGACAGAAATAAGCCAGACCACCCAAAATGAGGCACGAACTCTGAGGAAATACGTGTATTTATTTGGACCGACAAAACCACGTTTTTTTTTTGCATTAAACGCAGTTTTTCTCCAAAAACTTCCCTTCAAAATATTTTAAAATTATACCGTTAGAAAGCTGACAGTTTGAGGAAGTTTTTCCTGAAGAGTGCCCGACGATACCTCTATTAATTACAGGGAAACAATTAGCTTGAAAAATGGTAATTTCCGAAACAATTTTAAAATTTAGACTTTGGCCTATTTTTTTACCAATTAAAAATACATACAAAAATTGCGTTTTCCATTAAACGATTAGTAAATTTTACGCTTTTTCCAACGGTATCGTCAGATTTGAGATTGCTCTTGGAACAAGGGAGTTATAGCCGTTTGAGTGAGGAAAGGTCAAAAACACGAAAAAAATCTTGGAAATAAAAAAAGTAGGATTTTTAGCGGAGTAAAAAAAAAGTTATGGGACAAAAAATGTTGCAAATTAGTCGTAGTATCGACCCCTGGATTTCCGCCTATTACAAGTGTAGACACCCTGTATAGTTCCGTTGGGTTGACGTCATGAATGACTTCCTAGTCCTACAACGAGATAAAGCTGATTCGTTTGTTATTCTTAATCAGCGATCCAAATACGGTATGCAATCTACTCTGGCCTTGTTTATTATCAAACCGTTTTGTTCAAAACCTTTGTCTAATCTGTACTTAACATTCTTTTTGATTGTCTTCGTGTGAGAGCGCTCTTTTTTAATCGCTCTACGTGAAAAAGTTCTGGTTGTGCAGCATTTTCGTATGAGCGGATTTTTTCAAATTGCGTTAAAACATTCTTGTTGAATCGACTTTCAATTTGATCGCTTTATGCGCTAAAAAGTATTAATTATCAATTCGATAGTTGGATGCAATGATAAGCTCCTGCGTACTTCGAGAGTCGTTTCGAAGGCATATTTTTCACTGCGCAAATTCAGCTGACAAAGCTTCTTTGTTTTCATTAATGTATTCGGTAATATTCTAAGTTTCGCGTTCTTCAAGTTCAACCGGGGTTTTCGTTTGAACAGCTTCGCACCGCTTCTAATCAGAGAGCTCTACGATAATAAACTGCCTTACTACCATTCATTAGGTTCCTTTTGAAGTTGGAATACCTAGTTCTTTTCCATTGTTCGGTTTTGTTTTCCAAGACTCCTCGGAGATCGTAAATGACAATGGGAGCTAAGCGAATTCCTTCTCTTCTTTTGCTGGGGTTGTTGAATAAATTGCTGGGAGGACTCCTTTATAGTGTAAATCGCTGTCGATTGTCACGAGTATTTGAACATCATGTTGTTTGGAATTAAGAGTAACAACAATGTTGCTGCTAAAAATAAAAGGTATGTGAAGTGTCGTGTGGCACCAGTTGATCCGTAACATGAATATGCAGGTCATGAAATGTTTTAAATCAGCTTATACCAGTCGGCAACATGGGTTCTTATGATTGGAAGGATTAGTAGATTGTCTAAATTGGTCAGCTAGAAATTGTTTGCTACGTCTTACTTGTTAGATGTTTCATTTGCTCATCTACCCAAGCTTCGATTAGTTAAAGAGCAATGCAGTTCATTGGAAACATCTAAATTCTAAACCTGGAATCTCTGAAAAATTTACTAAGGATTGTTTCATCTTTCGAAATTGAAATAGGTAACTGCTACAGGTATAC